>VVHJ01034346.1:0-10069 GCA_015107715.1 Tylochromis polylepis
TGAATATAAAAAAAAAAAAAAACTAAAAGAAAAGAAAAAAAAGAAAATCAAAATAGACTGAAACCTCGTATTGTACTGTGAAATCTCAAAGAGGAAGTTGCTGCTGTAAAATGAGAATCTAGGCCACGCTAGGCTGAGGGCAGCAGATATCAGATAAGAGCATGCATCATTTAGTTCAAAAAAATCACACACGGTTAAATGATGAGAATCGCAAAGGGAATGCCTGCTTTCTGTAGCGGTTTCAAAACAAATTCTTGTGTGGGTTGTGCCGCTTTTGAATGTGAAGTGCACTCACATATTGGGGAAAATGTGGCTATTAAGATAATCGGCTGTCATCTCAAAAGGCCTTCCCCTTCAGGCAAAATAGCCTCGAGACTGACAGTGACAAACAGGAAGAGTAGACAGAGGGAGAATAAGAAGGAGAGGAGTGAGGGGCCTTTGATTACTGTTGTAGCAAGCAAAATTAGCAGCATTAGCTTTGACAGTAATGATTTCTTTCTCTTTTTTTGTTTTTCTTTGCTGTATCTGGCTAACTGAGGCTGGCATGCCTGCGGGAATCAGCACTGGGCATGGTTCGATGCATTTAGCATACAGCTCAAATACACTTACTTCAGACTATGACCGCAACATTTGGGAAAGCCAGTACAGAGCAACGCTTATTCTCCCCCCACCCCCCTTTCTTCCTACACTCTATATTTTTATTATGATAGCTTACATAGAAATGAAAAGTGGTCACGACTGAGCGTGTTAAAGGCAGTGGAAATCCCTCTGATGAAGGCTCAGATAACCATTAGCATAACCTTTCATAATGTTAGCCAGATAGTGACTGAAACTCATTTTCAGTCTGGTTTTAGATAATGTGGTACAACACACAAAAAAGCCAGAGTTCTATGGGTGGAGGATTATGTGTATCTGTCTTTTGAGATACCGTCTTTGTATTCGTGTCTTTGATGGTTTTTTCCTTCTCAGAGCAGGACAGCCCCTTCAGTAGCACACCTCTGCAAGTGGAGCAGATGAGGAGATAAGGCTGAGGATGAGAACAGCTCATCAGCTAGTTTCTCAGTGTCGCACCTTAGGTGTCTCTTTCTGCTGACTGGGGTGAGCCATGCTTCAATGCTAATCTCACAGGTGTGTGTGTGTGTTTGTGTGTGTAGGCAAATAAAAGCAAAAGAGCAACTTTTGCTTTCCCACCAGATTCCTTTTTGTTTCTGAAGGTCATCAGCTGATGCCGTCATCAAGGGTCATTGCTTCATTTCTTTTAACAATAAACCCAGTGTTTATTCTACAAACACATTCAGGAAGGATGGAAGCGAAGGCCTTCCTCCTTAGCTTTTTTTTTTTATCTGCAGAATCACACAGATGCATTTCCACTTTCATTTGGTTACATTTGCCCTCGCATCTAATTATTCCTTCTGTCTTTTGCTTTCTCACACGCGCACATACACAGACAATAATGCAAATAACACAAGCATGATGTAATTATTGCAGCCTTGGAAAATTCTATCCATTTCCTGCTGAGAAATGACCTACAAATGGGGATTTTCGTAACTTAATCAAAAGCAAATGACTTAAAAATGTAGGATGCATATTTTTCTTATTATTTTTGTAGAAAAATAATAACAAGGAAAAAACACTGGAAATTGAGTATTGAGCCAACTTATGTTAGGTGGAGATAGTCAAATGACTGCTTTTAGAACGTTCCTGTGTGAATACTCTGGTGTGCGCCGCATCAGACTGAACAGATGTTGTAGTGACACCCTAACCTCCCCACCAACGTTACCATTTGCTTTACAATTAGCATTTCCTCTGAATTAATTTACCTGTGACAAAGTTTTGCTTGTAGTTTAAAACCTTTTTGTTTCAGTATAATTTCAAAAGTGTCTTGGAACAATACAGAATACAGTGACAAAGAATGTGAAGGATCATAATGATAGCAGGGATTTCAACAAGTACACTTCTGCTGCAGTTAAAATAATCATTTAGTTTGGAAAGGTGATTCAAGCGATGGCAGGTTTAAAAAAAACAACAAAAAACTACAAAAGCTTACAGAAGTGACAAAGCACAGAAAGTACCAGAAGTCATTATTTGAAATGTGTCCTTATCTGTGTGCAGTGCTGTATCAGATATGGTGCGGCTACAGCACATACTGTCAGCCTGTCAGAGATGTTGGTCTTTAAATTACTTCGGGGATGCAGTTTGGATGTGGTGTATTATTGCTCTAAAATGTGCCATGAGCACCACTGGGCCACTGCATTACATGAAACCTAACAGATGGCTTTCAGCAACCTGTGCAATATGCCGAGGTAACCTCTCTGACTTCAGATGTAATAACTGCCAAAGAAATGACAGACCGAACCAAAAAGCAATTTCCTCAAATTGTGATAACATCACACTTTGGAGGCCCAGAAAACAAAGGCACTGGAAAATATCAAATATTATACGACAGCAGATTGCATACGTCGGTGAAATAAGTCTTTCTAAAAAGTCTTACCAAGATACCAAAATTTGTGTATCCGTTACCATTTTCTCGTGAATATTGGTCAAGGCTACTGTATTGTGAAAACCCAACTTGTTTTTGAGATAATGAATTATAATTAATAAAATGTAGGAGATATGAATATGTGCACTTGACCTTAAATCAGTGAAATTCACTCCAGAATTGGCCGGCCAGGCTCTCATATGTCCGACTATGAGCTGGTCTGTTTTGTGCATGCACAAAATACACACAGCAGCACAGATGAACAGTTGCATGCACACTCACAGCCATATGCTAACATGCTAACGTGTTCTTAGTGTTGGGAGCTCCTCGCTGAGTGAAAATGCAAAATTTGTCAAAGTTAACCACTGGAAGACCACCGCATCAAACATGTTTGCAACAGCGAACCCAATCACACAATAAAAATTGCCCTTATTATTCCCAGTGTGGGTATTTTAAAGAAACTAACAAAGTAAAAGTGGCTAAGGCTATCTAGAGCACAGATAATAGAAGTCAGCAGCCTCAGTATGAGCAAAGGATGAAAGCAGTTACGACGAAAATGATGGAGACGATTGAAATCAAGAAAAGGCTTGATGGCCTGTTATCTAAGTAAGTTAGAAACATATTGGAAAATGATGTGAGTACCTGCCATTTGTTTTGTTATATAAATTTGTTGCACCTGCTTTTATTTATTTGTATCTCTTTACAATACCAGAGCGCTTTATTTTCAGTTGTTTATGCGAGAGAAGATCCCGTAACTTAATGATTTCTTTTATCGTGAGAATAATATTTTGCATTGAAGAGCAGCTGAACAATTTGTTTATGCTGTCAAATATAGTTCTTAGGAAGAAAATCTGAATCAGTGAAAATTGGGATCGGCAGGTCACGCTTTGATAATCGGAACTGGCCAAGAAGTTTTTGGCCCTTTACATATGGTTGAAAGCAGGGAGCAAATGTGGTGAGCTAAGGTTTGACATGTAACAAAATCCCAGGCCACATTTAAATCAGGAACGCTTTAGTTTGCATGTGTCTGACGTCCTTAATTGCTGTAGAACCCTTGCAAAGGTTTTTCTTTTTCTTTTTCTATGTACAGCATACAGTAGTTGCTTATACACATGTATTTGTGTCTCTTCTTTTATAGCTCCAAAATGTTAAAAATTTTTTAAGATTTTAAATCCGTTCAAACAAAGTGAGTTATTATGTATGACAAAGTTTAAGCATTAAAATCAGTAGAAAAGGGAACAGATTTCATGGGACAAGCCACCAGTTAATGTGTAATTTGTGCTGAGTTGCACTTTGACAGCAGTTTTTTTTCTCAAACTGTAATGAAACCTCTTTGCAGATGAAAAGTAATTCCGCTCCATTGTGGAAAATCCAACAGGCCCATTCTAAGTCGGCCCCCAGCCCTGTCTCAGTGTTACAATGAATCTGACTAAGGCTTCCAGAGGAATGAATGGTTGCTGCCTGCTCACAGCTCCACTCTTACATGGCCCACTGCCAGAGCTCTAATTTAAGCTCCAGGCCTTCTGTTGGGAGAGAGTGGGAGAGTAGAGGAAGCCCACCCCAGGCAGAAGTGCAAGGGGTGGGGGAGAGTGCTGGGCCCTGCTCCCTAGAGTGGAATTGATGGCTGTTAAGCTCATCAATGGGGATGAGTCATCCGAGGCAGCCAGCCGCTTCATTCCTCCTGGTCTGCCTTACTGAAGTGGAGGAAAGTTAAAATGTTCAGTTACTACCTGCTCTCTGTGGTGAATCATGTCTGTTAGAAAACACACGATAAGCTACATTTCCACCTCTGTGCTACACTGGAGACTTGGTGTTGCAACAAACTCATACCCATGTTGTTTTACCAATAATTTCTTGAGTGTTTGCCTAGTCACTGGAGTCAAGAACCTGTGTGTGTATTCATCTGCTTGCTCATGCAGGCAATAGTGTGTGTTCAGAACCTGTTAAGTAACAATTTCCATATCCTTCTAATTGTCAAAGGTCAGAGGCTTTTAGGCAGCCAGCAGTAGGCCGATGGCAGTTGGCTGAACATGCATCTGATTCCATTTGGGCTGGTTTCAGTTTCAAAGCCTCCCACCTTCCTGTCTCATAATCACTCCTACAGATTTTTCGAATCAATTCAGGCCCCGGCTTAGACTGACTTCTGATCAACAACTGGCAATTGTGGTGCCAAAAAAAAAAATTCCCAGTGGCCACAGACGGATGTTTGGTGTCCATATAATTCCTATGATTGCTGCAAATGACTGAGAATGGCCACAACATGAACTCCAGGACACAGTTTGGTCCAGATTTTCCGTTTCTTCAGCAGAATCCAGCAGCTCTTTTCACATCTCCATAAACTGCAATATTTCTGGGTGGTGACTGGTCTATAAATGCTATCTTTAAATTCTGTGGCAAGCATGTTACCATGACTGCTAGCTGGCTGCCAAGTGCTGGATGATAGCATCAGACAGAAGCAGATCACGACTTACGCTCAGCACAATGTGCAGCACATTCATTTTCATACAGGCATTTTGCTTATCAAGCCACTGCAACCACACACGCATCTCACTGTTCCTACAGGTCATAGCTTCCTGCATACTCCCTTAACTCATAATATGTGTATCTGAGTGCCTGGATGCATTCGCACAATCTTGTTGGTGCAACAGGAATGTTAAAAGCTGTCATTATCTCAATGGAAAATGTGTGATTGACCAGAGCCGTGTTGACATGTCAACCCTATTATGTCCTCTCACAACACATTGGAGCCCTAGGACTGAGTTGTGTTGCTAAGAAAATCTAAGAGTTAGTGTAGGATGCTGGCACACATGGTTTTAGACATGTAAGGCGAGAGCAAGAAGGATGTGTAAGACGGGTAATAAGAGAAAAATAAAAATCCCCCTCTATGTTGCTATTTGCAGCATCTTTGCCTGCCTACACCCTTGATCTGTAAGACAAGCTGCCCACCAGACACGTGTTTGGGCTGAAGTCTACACTTAGAATACAGGTTCTCTTCTCTTCTCTTCTCTTCTCTTCTCTTCTCTTCTCTTCTCTTCTCTTCTCTTCTCTTCTCTTCTCTTCTCTTCTCTTCTCTTCTCTTCTCTTCTCTTCTCTTCTCTTCTCTTCTCAGCAGCACTGGATACAGTATGTTCAAGTTCACTGCTCATAAAAGGGGTTTCCTCCTGAATGCATCATATTGTATGTCACATTTTATACAAAGCAAAAAAAGAAAAAGAAAACAAAACTGTAACTACAATGAGAGTGAACAGGTGTGGAAAACAAAAGCGAGCACTTCTTTTAGATGCACAGACTTCAACTACAGGCTGAGCTTGTGCTTGTCCACGCTCAAACTTTCAGACATACAAATGAATACACAGGAAACCCTGCAGTGACTCAATGCCACAATGATTTAAGTTCAGAATGGCAAAGGACGCTCATGACTCAGAGTTTCCATTGTGGCTCCCACTCTCCTGTTGCAGTTTTGCGTGTGTGTGCAGGTGTGTGTTTATATGTGTTTGCGGTGTGAATAGCATGACTGCTGCTGTTCATATAACCAGCATGCATGCTCTAGTTCTTTACCAGCTAAAGTGTCAGTCTGCCTTTCTTTTCTGTTAGATGCAAGCTCTGTTTGGCCATCGGAAAGCTTTACTCATTGGTCGGCGGGAGAGGGTTGTTTATTTGCCACTAACTCTGTGTTATGTAGCCTATACACTGTATAGCTACAGTGACACATATGGTGCAACCCCTAAAAGCAGGTTTCAAAATGAAGTGAAAGCATCTATTGGTAATCTAGCAATGAAACTCCATCAGCTAAACTCTGGAGGCACTCTGCAGGTGATAAGGAGATGAGATGATGAGGATAGTGGAAAAGAGGCAAGGACATCAAAGGAGGAGGTGTTTTGTCACACTTAAGTGTTGCTAGGTGCTGTGAACTGTTTTAATTAACAAACTGACAAGAAAAATGTATTTTTGTTAGCCTTGCAGCCTAAATGATGAAGTCAGGTTGCAGAGTCTTTGCCAAGGGTTAAGCAGTCAGACTCAAACAAATATTCAGAGAGGTTCATGCAAAAATATCTGTTCAAAATAGGGTCATCAACTTTGAATGTAAATTTAGGGTAATGAGCCCTCTGTGTAAAAATATTTGCTTTTCCCTTCGACTTTGTGTTTCTTGTTGTCCTGTTTTCTGAATTTTCATTTTCACTTTTGTATTTCTTGTTTGTGATCGGCCAGTAACGGCTGGTTTTCATTAATTCTGTCTGCCTCTTAGTCCTGCATTTGGCTTCTTTCGTCACTATCTCATGACATACAAGTCTCATACAATGATTCACTCCCATTATTTTTCATTCAAAATTATTAAGAGAATGATGAATCAATAGTCATACTCATGTGATCAAGCTAGGCATATGATCAAGTCTTTTTTATTAGTGACTCACAACAAATAGAAAAAGCATGCTGCGTTAAAACTCATCTATAATTGCCCATGTCAGGCTTGGAGTCAAATTTGGTGTGAGATAGTGTGTCATGATTTAGACAGATTTAGATTTTGATGAGATGAATCATCATTAATTTGCTAATTCTGAAGACTAAATCACTGTGATTTTTACTGTCCACAATAATTAACTAATAGAAAAAAAACACACCTTTCAGCTTTTGTATTTTGAAACTGGGTTTTTTGGAGACCTGGAATGTAAATCTGCCTGTCTCTAAAGCACTTTGGGTCCACTGCTGTTTAAATGGGCTGTAGGCTAAAAATAAAATAGACATGACAGTCAACAGAAAAAGGTTCAGATGTTTAAGTATCGATCCTTTCGTGCTACTATCAATACCAGCGTTGGTAGTGATACTACTGATATTTGAATCGATCCACCCACCTCTATTAGTTATCGTCTCATTTTTGTCAGAAGAAAAAGGTTGTTGGTGAAAACTATAATGAAAATTATGGGTCAGCAAAGTTAACACTGACACACAAACATGGGAGGGCAACCCAAACGAATGTGTTTCATTGATTTACAAATCAGTCCAACACAGTTACTTAGCTATCAAAGAATGGTCACGATTTTTAATTATTATTTTTTTAAATCACTGATTAATGATTCTGTTTAAATATGTTGCACAAATGGGGCTGCTTGACAGCAAATTTTGAGACTGTTTTACTGTTGCAGGTTGCCTCCGTTGGGCCGAATGCATGCAAGAGATTGCAGCTGGCATGAGCATGGGGCAGCACAAAGCATCAAAACTATATATGGTTGATTCAAAGTGCAAACCCGGAGCTTTAAATCTTTATTCCCACCCTGATGGATCAGATTCAGCTTTCATGCTTAGTCCCATCATGTGACACGCTGCAGCTATCAGAACATTAAATGAATTCTCAGCTGTGGCTGCACAACAAGCAACTTCAAAGTGCAGGAGTGCTTTAGTTGAGAGTTCTTGGATCAGACATCAAACGTGTTATCACTGTAACTTTGCAGCAGATGAAAAGGACAGGATTTTCCTTTCTGCTTGATACCTGGAGAAAGTATTCCAGAATCAAGGCTTTGATATGGTTCTAGGTGCCAAATGAGGCTAGCCACTGTGTGCGCAACTCAAAAAAACAGAAGAGATGCATGACAACCAATCATGTGACATCTTTGCAAGTCAGAAACAAAATGAAAATTTCATGCAGGCTGCATCTTTATTTTCATATTCATGGATATTTTAAACATGTAATAACATATAAGACTTCCAGTGAGCGATTGTTTTTCATACCTCAGTCAAAATAAGAAACATGGACGAATTTCAAAATACGTGTTTGGGGCTTTAACTGTAGAGTGCAGCTTCTCCTTTGATGTCTGCAGTAATTCTTTGGTCTGGTGGTCTGGACTGCTGCGTCACATGGTTTCCTGCTGGCCAGCCCACGTGATATCGGCTGCTCCTTACTGGAAGACAGGAAACACCGTTCTGCGGTGTCTCACGTGCTTCACATGTCTCTCAGAAGATGCGAGTGGGCTCATTTATAATGCATTAATGGACAGGGCCACAGGAAAGCCTGTCTCCTGATGGAAGAGCACCAGAGCATTTCCATTCATCTTAGCTGGATACCATGATACAGCTGCTTGACTCCTGCCAGCAAAACAGTGGCAATCAATCATTTTGTAGGCCACTGGGAAAGACTACATAATAGCTACAATGGAAATCAAAACTTTGGCGCATCACCTGCACCCAAGTCTTCATTTAAATTTTCTTTGTGGAACAGTTTGACAATTTTGGACACACCCTGTTTTGTGAAAAAGTTCTGATGCAAAGTTTTGCAGGTTTTGCCTCAGCCCCCGAGCCCTGCAGCCCCCGCTGTCTTTCCAATATTACGTCTCTTGTCTCATGTTGTGGCTATCTTCAGAACATGATGCAAGGCAAGGCGGTGAGCGAGAAACATGTGGCTGGTGGCTCAGCTTTGCCCGGGGAGAGGGACCTCACCTTGATTGTTGCTGATGAGGGCTGACTTCACTCCCGGCACTCAGACACCAGATTTCCTTCAACTGATAAGACAGCAACAATACTCTGTGATTGCAGAGAAAAACGCACAAGCGCGTGCTGCATGTGCAACCTTCAGCAACAAATTACTGCCACAGTGACACAAAGCGTGGACACGGATGTTTTGAAGATCAAAGCCAGACCTCGTGCTCGTCTGCAGAGTGTGAGCGTTTTAGCCTGACAGCAGCGAGATGAAGTTAAACTCATGCTGAGTCTTTAAGTTAACAGCTACACTAACACACAATAGATAGACACAGTAATTATCAAATATTTCTTCTATCTGTCGCAGGATATCGCAAGGGCTCAGCAGCTTTAAATTAAGGGTGGCTTTAAAGGCTGAATGGGAATTGATTATTTTCTTGGAAGCCATACCAGATTTATTCCTGTAACTCTAGACGGGCAGAGGCGGAAAATGAACCGCTGCTACTTCAGAAGAGAGGTTCAACTGATTCTTCTTCGCTTATTCAGTCCCATGAAGGCCGGGGCCATATGCATGAGCTCAAGTGGGCATGCATATCTATAAAACATGTGGGCTCGCGAGTGGGTGTGGAGTGTGGTTACTGGGTGCAAAATTAACAAATCCGCCTCCTTTTTATTTCCGCCCCCAACTAAGCTTTTTCACACTTGTAATTATCATCATAACCACAGCGTTTCCTGCCATCAGCCCATAATGCTATTTTGCAGGGGTCATCCTCCGGGGCGTGCTGAGATAAATATGGCAAAGAAACGCCCACGACAGTAATAATACTTCGCTTTCTCTTGGTGAAAGTGGCCTGGCCCTTTTTTCTTTTTTTTTTCAACCGCTCATTCATGCCTGCTTATGAAAACCAGGCACTCTCAAGAGGAATTTTATCATCGCCCCAGACTTGTTAGTAATGTAGTTCAGGAGTTAAAGTGAATGGATGAGCCCTAAGGGCCTAAGGGTCCATGCTCAACAACAGCAAATTATCCCTGGGGTCCATGATTTGTGCTTTCATGGTGACATAATGAGTGCTCACAAAGAGATTCAGCCATACATGTAAGCACACATGCATACAGCAAGCCCATAGACACCTACACATTTATGGTAAAATGTGTGTGTGTGTGTGTGTGTGTGTGTGTGTG
>VVHJ01034348.1:0-19051 GCA_015107715.1 Tylochromis polylepis
TAAATACTTTAACCATTTTTATTTTACATTTTAACGTTTTTAATATTTCAGCACATTTTAGTAAATGACATTTTTAACCTGGTTACAAACAAATAAGTTGATTGACTAAAGTAAATAAACCAGTTAAAGAAAAACAGCAAAATGTACTAAATAAATCAACAGGCCAACACATAATAGATCATGTTTGTTTATACATAATCTGTATTCATATGTATCATATTGACAACAACAATGTTAATATTTGGAAATAAAAAAATATCACATTTATTAATTGTGTAAATTCCCTGCACCTGTCATGACGTCCACAGGTCGTCCAAAAAAACGACCCAGTCCAAAGTTCAAATATTGAACATCATATCGACGTCCAGGTCGGGTCACCGTTGGACGTCCAAATGGTGGAACCAGTTTGGACGTCGTACAGATGTCCAGAATTTGTCATGGACCGACCGACCCAGTATAGACACGATCTGCACGTCCACCCGACGTCCAGTGTTTAGTGGGACACCACTGTTTTTCTCCTCCAGCACATACACTGCAGTCAGCTGATTGTAGCGTATGTGCCGGAGGTGTGAGTGGACTCGATAGGCAAGCAGGCTAACAATTCAAAGGAATTGAACTACTAAGAGCTGGGTCTCTCCAAGTACCGGTTCTTGAGTCCCACCCCTAATACCTGCATATAAAAATACACAATGGAACATTATCAGTCATAGACTGGCCTCCCAAGAGCTTTAATTTCAACATCATTGAATCAGTGTGAGATTATCTTGATGTAGAACAAAACAAAAGGCAGCAATATTCAAAGAAGAGCTTTGAATGTCCTTCAAGATGTCCTGTAGACTACTTAAAGAAATTACAGCTTGCCTAAGAGAGTTCAGGCTGTGTTGAAGAATAAAGGTGGTCTTATTAAATGTTGACTTTCAAGCTTGTTAGAATTATACAAACTCTTTTTTGCCTCATATACTTCATTTCCATTTACAGTGGTGTTAGACCACCTGTATAGCATCAGTGCTTTAGAAGTCAGTCAAAAACTTTTTTTAAACTAAAAAAATGTATTTATTTAACATATTTTATTAGGCAAACTGTAACAAACTAAATTGATGTTTTTAAAACCAGATTTCAGCCGGCACAGCAGACTTCACTGAGAAGTCAAAAATTAATCAGGCATAACATTGAACCACTAAAATAATTTTTCTCTTCAAAAATGCAAGTAAATAACGGCAATTTTGCTGTCTTAAAAAAAATAACAATCTGCTTTACTATTTGTTCTGCTTTTTTGTAAAACTGAAAATTAAAAAATGAATGGATAATAACAATAATTTTAGCATTAAAAATATCATATTGATTGTGCATACTGATGAATGAACCATTACAGCAACATAAAAAAATTATTCTGGTAATTACCAACACCAAATTTAGGGCAGCTGTGATATAAACCTTACACTGGGTGCCGGTCTAATTAATCCGTACGATTCGTTTGCATTTTTCAGTGAATGACCACTCCTATTGCTCCTAGTTGACTTAAGTCCATTCATTTAACATAGGAGAAGTGTATGTGAAATGTACGTGTATGTCACAAAAACCTTTCACCTTTTTAAATCAGTTAAGGTAACTGTTCCCGTTTCCTTCTGAACATCATGCTTTTAAACTGCTTCAGCTCTTGACTCAATGCCTTCGCACTTTTGGTCTATACTACAAGCCCAAGGGGGGCGTTTTATAATATTTTAAAATATAAATCACCCCCCTTGTTGTCATTCATGATTTTTGCTGGCACTGCTATAACACGCCCAATTACTGCTCATGGTTCATTTTGCATTCAGTGGGAGCTACGCGTCTTATTGATGCAGTTAAATCTAAATAAAGACTTCACTAAAATAGATTTTTAATGAGTCATATTGGGCACATGCAGCTTTTTGTAAAGCCATATTTACTCTGAGTTAAACTGCTAGAGGCAAAAGTGAATAACGTTCACTGTCACATCTGATATATATATATATATATATATATATATATATATATATATATATATATATGTACGTGTGTTATAGAATCCTAGGGCTCCCCCATATCTCACCTGGCTCAGCATGTCTCCCGTTCACTTAAGACTTATTCCTCCATGCAGTGACCTGAGTTTGATTTATCCTCTGGCCCTTTCCTTCACTTCATCTCCCCATCTATCTCTCCCACTTTCCAGTCCATCTTCACTATTTTGGTCAAGTACAGGCCCACAAAAACAAAAAGAAATCTAAAAAAAATTGTCATAGAGTCAGATTTTTTGGCTGCATTGCACGACAAGGCCTATATCTTCTTTCCAGTCTGCATTTTCCTTAGCCTACTCACTATCTTGCTGCTTTTTTGGGTCTTTTTCTGCAGCAGAAATGTTTCAGAGCGTTCACAGATGGCTGCTGCCTCCATATGAATATTTGATAGCCTTCATATATCTCCCTTGAGGGTAGTAAAATATTAAAACATTTTCTGCTGGCCGTTTTGACTTTTCAGAGGCTCAAAATGAAAAAAAGAAAAAAAAGATGGACTTCCTGATGAGATGGAAATAAATCAGTCTGATGTGGCACTAGCATTATGTTTTTAAATGTCCTCTTCATTTTATAATGCATGATCCTGTTTCCTGCTCTGTCTGTAATGTGGAGTCTAGATTTTGATTCCAAGTGTTTGTGTGTACAGTAAACAACATTGATCTGCTAGGGGTTCATTAACTGTGTCCCAGTATGCAACTACTGGGAGGGAGGATGGAGATTGTGGAGTCATGTGAAGTGAAATTACTCATCTCATTTTTTCCCCCCTACCCTTCTGACTTTGATATTCCTTAGTAGTGGGCACATTGGTTGAATCTTCTCATATTATCTCATGTGATGTCTCTTTCAGCGGGATGCCAAAGGACAGTACTTGTTTGACCTCATCTGCCACCATCTTAACCTGCTGGAGAAAGACTACTTTGGCATTAGATATGTTGACCCAGATAAGCAGAGAGTAAGTATGAATCTTCTTAATAACAAACCCACCTAACATAAAAATAAAACAAAACAAACAGAAAAAAAGCTTCCCTCTGTTACTAAAACCCAACCTTTTAATATTTACATTTGCCAACAATAATTGTCTGTAAATAAGTTACTTACATTGTTTAAAGTTTTGTTCACCTTTTAGATAATTTGTGAGCACAAGTTAGCTTGGTCCTTGTCCTTGAAAATCCATTTTATGCGTCAAAAAGTTATACAGCATTGAGATTCACTTGCTACACTGGATTTAAAGGATAACAGTATTCAAATGTAAATCTTAAAAGCGCTTAAGAAAATAATGGGAATCCTGATGCAAGGATAAGAAAGTATTTGGGTCTATTTAAGGATTCTGAACAGATGGGTAGATCTACATATTAATAATACAAGCTGGCAAAAAGCCAACCTCTTTGACTGAAGTCAACATAAATTAAAGAAAAAAATGATACAGTGATAGGTAGATTTGCAGAGCTTGAACTGATTACTCCTTAATTATTCAACTGTATATAAGATTACAAATTCTTTAAAAGGTGTAAAAAGTGTTATATTCGTTTTACACTCTCAAAGTTCACTTCAGTGTTTCAGCATAGCAATAAGGCAAGGTGATATTTTTACATTTTTCAGCTTTCACCAGTAGTCCAACAACCAACCATTTTTGCACATCACTGCAGCACATGACACACACATCCATTCTTTTTGTTTTGTTTTTGTGAACCAAGCAAATAAATTGGAAGCCAAGGGACCCGAGTAAAGTAATCAGATGAAGGATACCTTAATAGAAACCAAATAGAAACATATGCTATTTAATGCTAAGAATGCACAATCCTATAGGCTCTGAGATAGTGAATGAATCAGAAATGAACCTGGAATAAAGATGCTTTGTTGTACGGTATTTCACATCACCATTCCCATCATGTATCACTGCATTGGCTGGTCATATATGATAAGACTCTTTGCTGGATCTTTGTGTAAATCTTTCAACTCTAGCTCAACACATTAAAAAGAAGGGCGATACCTTGAGGGCTATTCAGCATTGTGTTTTACCCATAAATTATTTACCAGGTTGATATCTCAAGGAGGCAGATCTTACAGAGAACAAAAATCCTCCCAAAAAATTCCCCCAGAAAACTAACCGACCTTGCCTCGGCCAATCGCCCTCCCTTTATAGCATCTTTGGCTACCCTGTGTTGATTTCCGTGCCCCATTGTCAAACTGTAATTATCTCACTGATTAAAACCACTTATGAATCTTGATGCTTGGTGCTCAAAATAAACACAAAAAAACCCAGCACTCTCCTGATTATCTTCTAAATCTAAATTATCTTTCTTTTCCCTGCATGGTGACTGTGTTGGAGGGAGTCTAAATAAACAGAAGGCGAGGCGATGGGAGTAATTCTACTGTGCCTTCCAGCTATAGATTTCAAGTGATCATGCTCAGCTGCTGAGTAATCAGACCCCAGACTGACAGTTTGGCAGATACCGAATCAGTGTTCAAAGTGCAGGTCTTTACTTCTCTTTCTCTTCCCTACAGCACTGGTTGGAGTTTACAAAGTCAATTGCCAAACAAATGAAATGTAAGTATTTAGTTTAAGATCCCTGATGAGTTTGTGGATACTATTTTGGTTTATTCCTCTTCCAAGATGTCCAAAGTTGATTAGAGTAAAAAACCCTGAAAGAAATATATCTCCTGTTTGTAGCCCAGCCTCCATTCACCATGTGTTTGCGCGTCAAGTTTTACCCACCTGACCCCGCTGCCCTGAAAGAGGAAATCACCAGGTAAGACATTAAGATAGCTTAGTGGGCTCCACATGGGGAAAGGTGGGGTTAATTTATAGTATGTTCTTCTTCTGTGGGAGACCTTTTGAAATTTAAAATATAATAATTTTATGTCTTATACCTGAATTTGCTTAAGGCTAATTTTCATCTGCAGAGCACAGCTGAACTTTTTGCACAGTGATCGAGCGAATACAAACAAAATGACACACTGCAGGGGTGCACACAGTAATAAACTATGCCAGCACCAACAAATGATATTTGACTGTAAGGTGTCAGTTTTTACAACTTCCTGCCACTAAATGAGCTCTAAGGCTGATGGTGGCAGAGTTCGCATCTCTTCACAGCCATGTTTTGCATTTCTAGCTGACTTGTATTTATTACAAGCAGGAAGTATGCTAATGTCATGGTGTCTGCAGCCATTTGTATTGACTACCGAGAAAACTAGAAAAAATAAATAGATAACAAATTTAAAAAATTAAAATAAAAACCAGATGTGCAAGAAAAAAGGGGCTTTAATGAATACCAAGAAAACTGAGCGACTCCATTTTCACTTGCAAATTTCCTTGTACCACGTCATGGGGATCTGTCACTTGCAATTTCAGAATAAGGTCAAGATGTCTGCCATTACACTGAAATGGGACTGCCAATCATGAAGCTCAAAGAAAAGAGAAAATAACAAATTACAGACACACAATGGAAAAATTGCAGTGTCAGCTTCTAGCATTTTTATTTGGAGCTTAGGGCATTATAAAATACTGATGGCAAGAAACAAAAGGGCACACTTGAGTTTCTTTTGTTGTTCTTCAAGTTAGTTTACATTATTATCATCATTATTATTATTATTTTGTGTGTGTGGAATATTCCTTTTTAACACAACTTAAAGCAGAAACCGAGTATAGATTATCTACCTATTTTGCTGCTTACACTCGACAAGCTAAGAAACGCTGACACAGATCAAACTTAAATTGCAGATATAAAATAATAAAAGTCTCCATAGCAAAGAGAGACTTTTATTGAACCAAAAGGGGGTGGGGAAGACGTCTTTTTCTTCTGCCCTCACTTATCTCATAAAATCCAATCAGATAATGCCTTTTTATGCTTCTGTAGCTGGCTTTTACAAAATGGAAGAATGAATAATACTACTGCAACTTAGACGAGATTATTAGGAAATCCTATTTGATTTTAAATAACGAATCCTTTTCAGTAAATTGTTATTTGCTTAAAGAAAAAAACCTGGAAAGTATAATAACAATTTTAATGGGAAAGTTGAAAATGGATTTCAACTTGGCCTCTATATTAATGAGTCAAAATGACCCTCTAAATTATCTGAAGTCCAGTTTTAAAATGGGCAAGTGGTTATGAAGGTGCAGAAACCCACGCTTTTCAATTTATAAGAGTACTCTGAGTTCAGCACAGTGGCCTGTGTGCAGAGAGGATTTGAGTATTTCCTTTTGTGTAAGCTATGGTGTCATGAAGCTCTGTGCCACTACTGTACTGCGTGCAGCATCTGTGACAGCTGAACAAACTGCTGTGAGGAGAGCTTCCAAGTGCACAGATCCCTGTAAATCACATCCCTCGACTGGTTGCCACGCAATGAAATCTCTTATTCGCAATCCAGCTCATTTTGATAGACCAGCGTGCCGGCAAGGCAGAGCCCCTCCATCCTCATCCATCTGTTCTGACTAGAGGCTTTTACAGGCACACAAATGCATAGCAGCTAAGTAAAAATATATCTAAATATTACCAGTTATTTCACAGCAATCCTGCTTTTGTGTATTGTAAAAGAAACTTAGGTACCATGCAAGATTGTGTAACTGATGAGGTGGCAAAGGCAGTAGAAACTACATAAAAATGAACTTTGTATGAAACTTGCACACATTGAAGACAACAAGTAATAACCTCTGTAATGTAAAATGCTCAATAACCACACTTTTTCCCAGCGATGCTTAACACTTCTATGCTATTTATTGCTCTGCTGCTTGGAGAGAAGCAGAATCACAGCCGTATGAAATGAATCTAGGGTGAGCAAACCGACAGACAGGAATTTTTGAATGTTGTAGAAGAGACTAGAAGATGAAGTTGTACCCAGAGGGTTTCTCCATGAAACTGCAATCATATTTTAAATCAATCTCAATTCCCAAAATGATTATGTATGTGCTCGAACTCCTGCGACAGACTGGTCAAGACCTGTCCAGGGTGTGCCCTGTCTCCCGCCCTCTTCAGCCTCTTCACAAACATGTAGAGGAGCTAGGGAAGGCTGAAGCAACAATGGATGGAGGGAGGTGGATGGATGGATGGATGGAGGGATGGATGGAAGCTCACACTCTGTGTGAAATTACGATACATTTTCACCATCTTAAATGCGTGATCAGTCCATTTTAGAAGACTAGGTAAAAAATGATGACTAATTTTTCTCATAAATTGTGTTATAGGTGAATTTAAAAAATGGGTTGTGAAAAGGCCAGAGTATTTTCATAAGGTTTCAAAAGTTACATTTATGTATTTTACATTTCACTGTGTAGCGCTGCAAGGTTGCTTATTTGTAGTAAGCACAGACATACAATCTCAAATCGACTTAAAACACTCATGTCATAATCTATCATCATGTCTTTCACTCTAAACAGTTTATAGAAGTCAGCCTGAGCTCTTATTTGGTACTCTCAGAATTTCATCTTCTAATAGTGACTTCCCTTATATACACGCAGCCTCAAATGGCTCTTTATTTTTAAATTGTAAACATCTAGACGTCCTATGAATAATGACCCAAATCAGTTTCTCTGTGTTCCACTCCACAGATATCTTGTCTTCCTGCAGGTTAAGAGGGATCTCTACCACGGCCGCCTCCTGTGCAAGACATCAGATGCAGCTCTGCTGGCTGCCTATATATTACAAGGTATGACAAATAACCTTTTTGTGAGATGAGTATGTTTAATCATACTATGCACATATTTCACTGTGTGGGTGTGTGCAAATGTGTGAGCAGAGTGTGTTTAAAAGCTGAAAACTCACGGGGGTTCATACTGTTGTTTACGGAGGGAATCTGAGTTTGCTGTTTTTATATGCTGAACTGAAAATACTTTTTTAAATAACAGTATGAAAACCAACTTAGATGAACTCAATGTAAAAAAAATCATCAGATTCATTTAAAATGTTTACATGCTTTGAAAACTAAATCTGAGAGTTCTGACAAAAAGACTTGACTCTCTTTGGTTCCTCTTTTGGTGTTAGACTCATCAACATGCAGTGGGGTGAGGTGCATTAAGAAACAGTTTCCCTGTCACACACACTACCAAACATCCCTGCTGCCAGGATTCTGTCTGTCAGACATTCCCTGCATCTAAATGTCCTCTGTGTGTCTTTATGTTCCTACAGTAAATAATAAAAACCACAGTGTGCCTTAGAATGCAGGCATTAACAGAATTGCACATATAGACAAATAAACAGAATAGCAGGCCAGAAAAGAAATGATGGAAATGTTTTGGGGTTTTGGGGGTTTTTTGGTGAACTGCATCTTTTAATTATTTAGCAATAATCACTTGAGAGGGAGAATAACTGTTTGAATAAGAAACAGCAGTCTCGAGTGGCTGCAATAAAAATGTGGTTTCAACCACACCACTCTTTAGAAATATTGTATTTTTATACACCAGATGAAGAGAGTTCATCTGTGGGGGCTTAAATACATTACAACAAGAAAGGAATATAATATACATTTAATGCAATGTATGCAGTTTATTTGTGTGTTGGAAAAGATTTTACAGCTTAGCCTTCATTTTGATCTCAGCTGCACACTTGTAAAGTTTTAGGATGTATCCAGTACGATTGTGATACTATCACATGGACAAAAAACTTCCCCAAACTTTTGCAGCTGGCAGTGTAATTAAATTAGCTGTCATTAGCCTGGTTACAGTTAGCAAATGGCTACCAGTTAGCAACATTTATCAAAGCACCTACTTTTATGGTAGATCTACTTTTCTTAACCTAACCAAACATAACAACAGCTCAGATGAAACTCTCATTCTATGAGTATCCTTTGCAGATTTGCATGCATTTTTAATGTATTTATAGTCACAGTGTCTTTTATTCTCTTTATTAAGTCTGTCTTCTTTTTTCGGTGGGGGTGGGATGGTGCTTTGAAGGCTGTGAAGCCAGGAATGAGAACTATTCCACCAGGATTTTCCACCACTGAGTCACACTTTCCACCATGTGAGGTGACATGTAATCGCCAATAGGGTCACCATTTCTCTGAAAGGACCTATAATTGGCCAGACTCTCCCTTTTACAGTATAGAAGAGTCATATTCTCCAAGACTTGGAAAAAAGTAACCAAGAGGAAGAGCAGAAGCATAGTCTCATCTCAAATCACTTGATTTACAGTGTGCTTAAATCTTATTATGGAATTTTAGCATAATTATGCTAAACAGTTACTACCTATGTTAACTTTAAGTAAATTACCATAGCTGTCTCATGCTGCACATCAATCCTTGAGACTCTGATAACACATTTTAAAGTTTCAACACACTGATAAATTATACTAAGCTGATATTTACATATTACATTATGTTGATCTTTGCTTGAATGTCAAAGTTTTGATTATTCAGAATAAAGATTCATGTATTTGTGAGCAGATGTTTTAACCTTGAGAAATTATAATCTAAGCTTTTATCTTTTTACTACTATTATTTTAAACCAATATCTTTGAATATCATGTAGTCCAGCACAAACTCTTTCTGTCAAGGCCAACCACATAAAAGAGAAAGTCAAACATTGTCACTGGTAGCTGAACACAACATAAATTGAAATAATTCTGAGTAAAAGAAATGACTTTTTAATGTCAAAATTGGCAAAGTGAAACTATTTTCGAAACTGTTTTTTTTATGTGACATTTTTATTTTTATTTGTACTCCCTCAGATTACACAAATTAGTTCCTCCTGGCATGTTGCTACACTCGTGCTCAAAGTGTAGGGCAGCAGGACAGAGATTATATTCCCTTAATATTGAGAACACACTGTCTCTCTGTGCATGATTATTTAACTTGTACAATTTATCTTTAAACTGAGCAAACATGAACAACCCACTTGTATGATGAACATGATTTAGTCCATGTGTGTGTTTGAAAGTTCAAGCAAGAAAACCAACTGTGTCTGAAATGTTGTGGATATTCAAAATACTTTTTCTGACTATATATTTAGCTATGATTTCTTGATCCCATAATTGGTTGAAGGGTTTTACATCACAAACATGTGACTCATGGGCCAGCTGGTAGCACATACACCATGTACTTTATTACCTCAGCAGTCCCAGTTCCAACTCTGGTCTTTTGCTGTATGTCAACGTTTCACACTTAGCTTTACCTATCAATTAAAGGCAAGGCAAAAAGCCAAACATAAAATCATTTTTAAAAAAGTCATCCTTTTCTTTCATTTCTTTCTTTTTAATTTTCCAGCTGAAATTGGTGACTATGACCCTGGGAAACACCCAGAGGGCTACAGCTCCAAGTTTCAGTTCTTTCCAAAGCACTCAGAGAAGTTGGAGCGGCGGATTGCTGAGATCCACAAAACTGAGCTGATGTAAGGTGGCACCAGTCCAGATCCCTCCATACATGTGTATTCTCCTTCAGTTTTATCACAGGCAGGGTGCAGGCATCACAAGAGCATAGCTGACTTGGAGCACCTATGCAGTCAACTATTCTATTTAATATATAGCCTCTTATTTAACTTACATGAGTGGGGATATTAAGACAACATAGGCAAGCATGATTTTTTCATTATATTGTAAAAACTTCTGAACTTTTAATTATGTGGCAGGTATTGTGGATTAAAAGCAGTGATGTAGAGGTACCTAGATTTTTTTTTCTGTCATGTGGTACAAAACTTTTGAAGGATATTTTAGGGGATGTCTTCTGCAGCTTTAGACTGACTGGTTAATTTAAGACCAACTCAGTGATGTTGAAACAAGGAGTACATTCTATAATGTTGTGTACAATGTTGGGAGATGTCATGAACCTTGCAGATAGTATTCCCAGACAAAAAGAATTTAATCAAATAAACAGCTCCACAGTAACTTATACTTACTGTATATACAATGTACAAAACCCAGGAGGGCACTGGCACTGGGTATAGATTCAATCCTATACTGCCCTCTGTTGCTCATTCCCATAATTAAGTACATTCCCTGGAGTTCAGTGTCAAAAGTTGTCCCTAAAACATTTTGCTAAGATACAAGAAGCCTGAGTGTGGCAAAGGGATAATGACGTTAATTCAGTTTATTTCAGACTGCCTGAGCGAAAACAAAGAGCTACAGTACGTTCTCCAGCCGAGCTAATGTGACTCATACACTAGTTTCGTCAAGGATTATTAATAGAAGAAAATGTAGACAGCAGATTGATTTATAATCCTTTCATTCCTGTGGTCAGTACAACAGCTGTTAGAACATTATAGTCACTGCTTCAAAGTTTGACCTGCAGGACTAAAAACTGAATTAAGCTTTTGTTTAATTCTTTACACACAGTGAACAGATTTAATTATGTATCCTTGATCTGCACAGTTTACACCCTGGTAGCTATAGACATTTGAAAGAGTAAGAGGATAGTTAGAGACTTGCTCTTTAAGAAAATTAAAACATCCAAACCTTTCTGGTGCTACACATTATCCAGTTTACTTAGTTGGCTTTAAATTTCTTTTTGCAAAATCTTATTGGCAAAGATTGATGTTTTATAGCTTTTAGTTGTACAGGCAATATGAGCCTTTTGGATTAATCAGCATGCTATGTGCTTTTTTTTTTGTAATGACAAGGGTTTGAATTTAAGTTATTGAGAAATTGTTTTCGGTTAGTTATTAGAAATGAACATAATCTTCACATAAGTCGGTCTTCATGAGTTAAGAGTTGTGACAGAACCCAGTATGTTGACTTTATTTATTTAATTTTTTTTTCTCAGAGGTCAGACTCCTGAAACATCAGAGCTCAACTTTCTTCAGAAGGCTCAGATGTTGGAGACATATGGGGTTGACCCACATCCATGCAAGGTTATCATTAAAATTTACAGTAAACTGAAACCTAATATTAATGATTGAATGTCATTGTGATTTAAAATGTTCAAATCCATGTTTTTATAAAAAACAAAACATGGATGTGCCTGTCAGGATGTGTCTGGGAACCCGGCCTTTTTGGCTTTTACCCCTTTTGGATTCACTGTGCTGCAAGGAAACAGGAGGGTTCACTTCCTCAAATGGTGAGTAGAGACTAAGGGTTAAAACTTCACTTGATAATCATATTCAAATCAAAGGTCTGTACTAGCAAGACTGTGTATTTATTTGAAATAAAAGCTGCCCATCAGTTGCAGAAAAAGTTCAAATATGAATTAAGCGCCAACAGACTTATCGTTTAAACTTTTATACCCACAAAGAAAGCTCCATAAAATATATCAGCTACAATCCACTTCAAAATGACCTCAGTGGTTAAAAAAAAGAAAAGGACAAATAAAATTCTAAACTTAATACAATTTCATGCATTGTTAAAAAACAAAACAAAGTACAGTACAACTTTTAAAATATTGCGAAATATGAATCCAAAAGAAAATAAAAGTAACCAGTGATCCATACAAGAAGATAATCGTAACCTTTGTTAGACAGCAGAGAAAGCTGTGAGGTTTTCACAGCATCTGACTTGTTTTGTTGTTTCCAAATCAGCTTTTCAGCTCTTGCAGCTTATTCTTGTAATTTTCTGTTTGTAATCAATGTGTTTAGACTTTTCAGCACAGAAATGAATCACTGTTAGCCCTATTAATTTACATACAGCTACTCTTAATATCTTACAGCCTTTATTGGTTTATGTCTCTCCTTTCTTTTGCTCACTTTCTCCCCTATTCTTTCTGGTCTGATCTCTTTGTTACTCTGTTTGGTCCGTCTTCTTTATTTTAACCTCAGGGAGGAGGTGACCAAACTTAAGTTTGAAGCAAAGACGTTCCATATATATGCAAATCAGAAGGAGGTATGTGTATTCATTATTAAAACTCTGCCTATTCTAGCCCATGGAGCTCAGGAAGTTAAATGAGTGCAGCCGTGTTTTATGCATGGCGACTCTGCCACTGGGGAGCCAATGTACTCTATTCTTAATGCAGAAATAAACAAGGAAGGATTTGACAAAAATGTATGCTACCCATGGGTTTTAGAAGACTAAAGAGTAAAATAAAGACACTGTGTGAGAAGCGATTGATGTTTAGGTTAGAGGAATTATTTCTTTTGGGTTTTCTTTGGCTGATTGGTTACAGTGCCCTTTAAACATATCTGTATAGACACCTTCTCATATTCTAAAACTCAACGTAGGCTTTGGTTTGAAGGATAATGTAAAGCCTTTAGATAATAAAGAATGCTGCTTTCATCACAAATATGAGTTAATATAATGGGCTGGTTACAGGATAAGAAGATCATACTGACTTACTTTGCACCTACACCAGAGGCCTGCAAGCATCTTTGGAAGTGTGGAGTGGAGAATCAGGCCTTCTACAAGTGAGTAAAATTACATACAAAAACTGAATAGATATCTTTTCATTTAAGCTAATGACTGTATTTATGGTTTTTCACTCACAGGCTGGAGAAGTCAAGTCAAGTCCGCACTGTGTCCAGTAGTAACCTCTTCTTCAAGGGTAGTCGCTTTAGATACAGGTATCAACAGAACAATATGTTTATTGCAAAGCATGATATGGGAATACTAAGTACATTTTTATTTTTTAAATAACTGTGGGAGTTTTCAGTGCTTGTCTTAGTGGTCACGTTTCTCTGTTTTTTAGCGGAAAGGTTGCAAAAGAAGTAATGGAACAAAGTGCTAAAATTAAGAGAGACCCCCCAGAGATCCACAGGTAACAATCATAACAATAAATTATGTAACAAATTGCTTAAGCTCTGTATGCACCGTTGCATGTGTTTGTTTGCAGCTTTATGCATACATGTGTTTTCTCACAGGGCTGGTATGGTGCCGAGTAGGAGTTGTCCATCCATCACTCATGGCCCTCGTCTAACGAGTGTGCCAAGGACCCGACGAAGAGCTGTGCACATTTCCATTATGGAAGGTAAACCATACAAACACAAGAGCAAAGTGTAGCTGAAGCCCTCACTGTATTGATGGAGGTCATGGGAGTCAGTCCTCAAATTCCCAAACAATATATGCTTTTGCAAGTGTGCAAAAAGATGGCTGCTTAACCAATAATTTTATCTAGCATATGCCCTTACTGTAGTATTGTTTGGTCAGTGATGTTAGTCCATTAGTGGGTGGTTACTATTAACATGCTGACATCATAATATATCATGCATAATGAAAGTTTTGTGGATATAAATTAGATGCTATTGTTATTGTATGAAATATAAGTGATGCAGTGTTTTTATAGGGCTTTATAAGTGCACAAATACAACAAATGGGTCATTTTAGTCTGTTGGTTGCTAGGTAACATGATGGCGTCATAATATCTATAGGTAAGTGATGGCTGTGGTCCAGATGGTAGAGCGGGTTATCTACAAACTGGAAGGTCCACTGTTGTTGTCCCCAGCTCCTCCAGTCTGATGTCGAAGCATCCTTGAGCAAGATACTGAACCCTGATGAATTCATTGGAGTGTGAGAGTACTTGTGAAAGTTAGATAAAACACAAAGGCATAGATAAAGGCACTGTATGAATGTTCATGTGACTGGGTAAATGAGACTTCTAGTAGAAGGTGATGTGATTGCTCACACTGAAGAGAAAGGCGCTATAAAAGTCTTCTTCTTCTGGCTGCTCACTTTAGAGGGCATCTGCCTCCATTTCATCGTCCCCAGCTCATCGTCTGTCACACCAGCTCTCTGCATGTCCTCCTTGACTACATCCATTAATCTTTTCTGTGGTGTTCCTGTTCTCCTGCCAGACAGCTCCATTTTCAACACCCTTTGTCCAATATATCCACTAGCTCTCCTCTCTTAAACAAAGTACCTGCACGTCCAAACCATCTCAGCCTTGCCTTTCTAACTTTGTCTCAAAACCGCTTGATCTGAGCTGTCCCTCTGATATACTCATTTCTAATCTTGTCCATTCTATTTGTTCCCAACGAAGAAACTTCTGTTCTGCCACGTCCAGCCCTGCCTCCTGTCTTTTTTGTCAGTGCTACCATCTCCAAACCACACATAATAGCAGATATCAGTACCATCTTGTAAACCTTCCCTTTCACTTTCACACTCATCTCCACCCACTCCACCATACCTGCACTCTCTTCTTCACTTGTCTTGTGCACTGTCTGTTGCTTTAGATGGTTAATCCCAGGTGTGGTATAAGTCTATCCCATAAGACCCTTCAGAGTTCTAAGAGGTACCTGTGTGCCATATTTGGTTGCTCCACTCCTGATAATGCAGGAGGACAGGAAACAAACAGATTTTGTGTATTAAATATGTTGTTATAGCTCAGATAGTTTTTAGTTCATTCCTTTTCCTTATCATTACCTTTAATTTACTATTATAAACATTTTATCAACTGTGCTTTTTTTTTTCTTGTCTAAACATATGAAGTCTTCCCAATTAAGCTAGGTCTTACTGTAGCTACCACTCTAAACTTCTTAGCTAAATTGCTGATTTTCATTAAATCCTAGGCCTTAGTGTTGAGGCATTACATTCACCTCAAAATATGGATTTATATTTTCTTTTAAAAAAATCATGTTATTAATTAGTTTAGAGATATCACAGTCTATGTATTGTAACCTCTGGCAGCTGGTATCAGTCCACCAGAGCATACAAGAAATCACTGTCTTAATCCTGTGATTTGATTTGGATTGCACAGCAATACAACAGCATTTTTTTGAGGTTCCTTATAACACTGTCACACATACCTGTGAATACCTGCATGGAGAAATAGCCCAATTTAAGTGCTTTTCCATGTTAACAGCCTACCTACTTGCAAATGTCAGTCACTTTCTCTGTATTTTTGTGAGATCTCACTCTTTCTCTAATGGGTGTGCTTTACTGAAAACTGCACACA
The DNA here is from genome assembly GCA_015107715.1 of Tylochromis polylepis. Taxonomy (NCBI): domain Eukaryota; kingdom Metazoa; phylum Chordata; class Actinopteri; order Cichliformes; family Cichlidae; genus Tylochromis; species Tylochromis polylepis. Next base: position 15,771 of record VVHJ01034348.1, read on the forward strand.
CTGGTTGCCCATCAGCAACTGGCCTCAGGTATTATTTTGACATGAGAAAGTCATCCTGTCAGTTTATAAAGGGCACTTACCATCCTGCCTTTCCTCCAATAGGCTATTAACCTTTTGCCAATGCTGCCACTGAGAGTAAGTTTACTCTTTACCGAACTTACAACATAGCCTGTTTGCAAAAAAAAAAAGGGTAAAAAAAGCATTTTATCAAACCAGCCTTAGTTCTTGTCCTGGACTCTGACATTGCACCCCAGTGTATCAACAGGGAAGCAAACCCCCTGTGTTTTGTCGTGTTGCTATATTTGTACTGGTATTTCAACTGGCAATGATATCTCAGCCTGAAAAAGCTCCTGCTGTCAGGGACCATGCTGTGTGTGTCACAGCCGACAGCAGGAAGGGAGGTCGAGGTGAACTGTGGCACAAGTGGACCACATTCCTGGGCCTTGTCTTTCACTCTCTGACTGTCTTTCTATTTATCTACCGCTGTCAGCCTGCCTGACAGCATGTGGGAGCTTACTGCATAGAAGGGAGTAGTGCTGCTTAACTAGACCAGCCGTAGTCGGAGACAAAGACAGACAGCAGAAAGGCAGAGTACAAAGAGGCAGTTTTAAGATTTAGAAAACGAAAGGACAGCAGTTGAAAACGTATAGAAACACAGTTAGGAATAGACGAGTGCTTTTACTGTTGTGTAATCATGGTGAAGTGTTTGATTCGGATCAAGACCAAGGTGAATGTTCATCTGCGTATGATCAACCATTGTTATCGGGATGTGAAGGTGCGTGTGCTGTCTTTGGGACCCAGGCTTTTGGGCAAGGCTCTGGGAGTCCTTCCCCTTCTCCCTGCTCTACCAGGGGGATCTTCAAACTCAGGCTCTGGACCTGGGTTGAGACAGGAGTCCAGGACTCCTTCCAGGCTAGCTGTTCTACCCCAGTTACATGGCTGCAGACCAGCAGGTAGTCGTGCAGGTAAAAATCAAGGCTGGTTTTGTTAGACTGTGATATTTTGTGATAGATTTTGTGATTTTTAGAAATGATTTTTTTGTGGTTATATTTAAAAAAAAATTACAGCATTAAGTGACTGTGTAAGATATTGCTAAAATCTAATGTGATAGATATAAATTTGATATCAAAATGTAAACATATGCACTGTGATGAACCTCCAAAAAGCAGCGGATGAACCTCCAAAAAGCAGCTGTGAGAATATGAGAGCTGAGTAAGTTCCTAGAGGACGTCGGTTTTATGTTGCATGCTTACTTTGGGGTTACAGTTACCATTTGTATTTCCTTAGACATACGTTACATTTCCTTAGACATAGATTATATGATGGGAAGGCTAATTTTCTACTGCTTAAGTTGTAAAAAGCTAGCCATTAAAAAGAAATCCAGCTTCCCTTATGACTATATTAGCATAAGAAATGTCAGCACAGTGTTAAAGCAAGCACAAATGTACCAGAATATTCTGGCAGCTCAGCAAGCCAAGCTCCAGAGGCTTGTGGAAACTTTGCTTCAGAACTAATTAATAAGGAACAAATGAACATAATTTCCCTTTAGACCTCCTCTTTTATATGCTATAAGGGACAGGTTCTTTATATCCACTTTTATAACAATAACTTTCAGACATAATAAGCATGTCTTTTCCAGGCATCTACTAGTTATGTGGCTACTCATGAGCAACTATTAATTGCTGCATACCTAGAAAAACTGCCTATCCAATGCAATGCCACCTACATGTGTGGACTTAACAGCTTTATCTTCATGATAATATTTCCAACATTACCAGATCAGCCTGCAAAAACAACATGATGGATAGTCTGTAAGTCAGTCCTCCATTCTAGGTATTTTAATACCACCTGCTTTCAGAAGAGAAAACACAATACAAAATGATGACTTAATAGTTTATCGCTGATGAAATTGTGCTCCCCCGCCGAATATCCTGAAAATGTGCAGCATGTTAGATGTTACTTTAAAACGTAAAAACTCTACTGTACCTTCATCGTCATCTGCACATACAGTGTATGCCATTAAAAATTCTCTAACATTTAGATGTGTAGGATTCTACACTCAATATGAAGATAAGTGATAAATAAAAAATAGACATGCAGTGGATTTTATTTATTCTTCACTTTACTTTGAATGAACCAGTTAATTTCCAGCTTATTCCCACTTTGTTCTTCTGGTTGTTTGAAACACATTACAAGTAGGTTTACAATCTGGAGTCTTTTTTATGGGGTAGTGGTTCACACATGACAGATCTATAGTTCAAGACCAGAGGGAGACACAAATCCTACTGTACTCAAAGTGCTGTTTTCCAGCCTGGATAAATAGGAGGATTGCATTTGGAATAGCATCTGGCACAAAATCTGAAAAATTAAGATTTGGGTTAAAGCTTTCCTTTTATAATATAGTTTAATTTAGTTAGGGCTGGATCAGGTGACCCTTAATCCTTCTTTAGTTATGCTACAATGGGCCTATTAGAACAGTATTTCTTCTTCTCCCTTAGTTCTTCAGTCTTCTTCATTCATCTGTTTTCATTCTCTTTGTGCTTTCACACAATCTCTGCATTTAATCGTTAGTTATTATTAATCTTTGGTTCTCTTCCACAGTGTGGCTTTTGTCCTGTCTCCCTCCCTTCATGCCCCAACCAGTCACAGCAGATGGCTGCCCCTCCCTGAGCCTGGTTCTGCCAGAGGTTTCTTTCTGTTAAATGGGTGTTTTCCCTTCGCACTGTCACCAACTGCTTGCTCATAGGGGGTTGTCTGATTGTGGGGGTCTTCTCTGTGTTATTGTGGGTCTTTAGTATCTTTTAGATCAGTGGTTCGCAAACTGTGCTACGCGTACCACTGGTGGTAGGTGGGCTCTCTCTAGTGGTACGCGGGAAGTCTCCAAATTTTTTTTAAGATTAAATAATATACCATGTTCTGATTGAGGGATTTCTGAAAAATTAAAACGTACAGCTCTGCTATCACTTCAGACATAAATGAAGACAGGAAACTAAACAGCAGTGACGTTTGTAGGGTTAGTGAAGTTGGGCTAGCTGGTATATAATTATGTGCTACGTGCTGGCTAGCTACACAGCTATGTTAGCATAATATAAACACAGTGAAGCTGGAGGATGAAAGCTAACTTTTTTCCACTCGATAAAAGTTACCGCGAGGGTTCCTCGATGGTTAGGGACAAATGCAATCGCATGGCAGGATGCTGTAAACGGACCAAACTTCAGTCAGGAGAACAACTGAGATAATCCATCCACAATACGAGGTTAGTCATTAATATACTGCTGCAT
>VVHJ01034354.1:0-22289 GCA_015107715.1 Tylochromis polylepis
GTGTTTGTTTAGCAGCAACCGTGTGAAGTGTGTGCATTGTGTGTGTGTTCGAATAAAAACATGTGGAACAACATGCCCGTGTCGTGGGGTCTGCCTTGCCCGTCAGATCCACCAGGCAGTCCTGGGTTTCGGCACCACTGTGACGGTTCCAAGGCAGACCCCACGACACGGGCATGTTGTTCCACATGTTTTTATTCGAACACACACACAATGCACACACTTCACACGGTTGCTGCTAAACAAACACCGGCTGCAGCTCTCCCGCTGCCAGCCGCACATAACACCAACCAACCAACACATGACAGTCAGGACCCTTTTATGACTGGCGAGGCGTGATTACTGATGCCGTGCAGGTGAAGCCATCTCCACCGCACGGCACCGCAAGCCACGCCCCGCCACAGTGTACAAACTTTAACCTTTAAATAACACACAGCTCTTTGCATAGTGTGCAGAGGATTATGGATAATGTACATGATGATTAAAATAGACCATTTTGATTCATTTGCAACACAGATCAAACAGACATGATTTAGACATGCAATTCAACCTTATCTTTATTTGACCCAACTTAATACGCATTTCATGGATGGATTTCCTTAAAATCTTGCACAAACATTCATGGTCCGCATGTGATGAATGTTAAAGACTTTAGTGATACGCTGGCTTTTGCTTTGGTTTTACCTTCACGTTCATGTTATCTGTAGATTAGGCAAAATATTGCAGACTTCTTGGCATTGTAACGGTGGTGCAGTGGTTAGCACTTTGACCTCATAGCAAGGAGCATCCAGTTTCAATTGTTCTGGTTATCCTGGGCCTTTCTGTGTGTAGTCAGCATTTTCTCCCTGTTTCTAGTTGTTTATATGGGCATCCGCCTACAGTCCAAAGACACAGAAAGGGTAAACGGTGATTCTTAATTGGTAATGGATGTGAGGTGGATAAAGGCCTAGAAGAGTATAGCTTCTAGACTGTGGTCTAAAACAATTTGAGTAGAGAGTAAGACTAGAAAAGCACTATGGAAATACAATACATTGCATTCACACAGAATTTGCACAGTGCCTCTAGAAAAATCGTAATAACTTCAGCTATGTTTAATTATTAGCAGCATTATAGTTTTATGGCATAAAAATGGCATTCCCATCACTATGCAATTAGTGGTAAATGACTCATCTTGGTGTGCTAACACTCGAAAGTGGGATGATAAACAATTATCTTATAAATTTACCTGTATAAATTAGAGATGATGTAACAAAGCATGTTAACATGGTCGTTATGAGCATCAAAGAGCCGCCAGGATGGAAGCACAACAGAAAAAGTGACATACAGTAAAGGCCAGGTGTCACCAGTGACATTGTTACCGAGTTGCAAATTATGTGCAGTGTTACTTGTGTGTAAACACGGGGGCTTATGATTGGTTGATGCCTCAACATATTTCAGTGCTAGAAATGTTGAGCCCAGCCCAACTTTGATTGGTCACATGTCTCAAATAGCATTAATGTTATCTATAAAGAAAGATTTTTAAAATTGTAACTTTTCATCAGTACAAGGTGAGTCTATCCTTAAAAAAAATTTGCTCAAATGTCCAGTTTGTCCTACTCAGAATGCAGTTCAGTAGATGCTGGTAGAGCTGATGAAAGTTTTTAATTCTGAAATTCATTTAAATAAGCCACTTCCAATGTCATGTTATTATTATTCATGCTACTATGGCTTACTGGGTAACTTAGTAGGATTGACTCATGACAGGACAAATATAGAAGGAGGTCTATAAAAAACAACACCCCCAGATTTGGTCAACAGTAAAATTAAAATAAAAAATCTTGAGCTCTCTGGATGAGAGACACTTTAGTTTCCTTATCCTCATCCAAATGCCAGAAAAAGAAATATTTTTATGTCTGCATTATTATTGAACATGCTTAAAAAACAAAACAATCTAATTTTAAGCTGTAAATATCCCATTTTTATATACTGAGGCAGTGTAATTGAAATTAAACGCTTGCTTTGAATAATTTTACTTTTTGGTTTACTGTATTCAGACTGCAGCACAGTGTTTCTTCAGTAGCAGATAGAAATTTTGATCATAGTTTTACAGCAACGGGGAGTGATGCAGTTTTCTCTACACCACTATAAACACTGCTTACCAATGAGCTCCACAAAGATTTTCTCAGCCCTACTTTTTTAGAAGAAGAAACACTGACAGTGAAAGGGAAAGCAGCTTGCATCCGTGTTTGCATCTTAATTAAATGTGACCTCTAGTTTTTTTTTTTCCTGAGACAATTAAAGGAATTAAATCTGTAGTAGACTAGAAAAGAAATACCAGAAGTGATGCGATGCCTGTTCCCACCAGTATAATGGAGTCTTAATGGAGCAAGAACAGAGCTGGTTCAGACGGTTAAGTTCGAGTAATTAAAATTAAACAGACCTGCTACTGCTTGGAGACCATTGGGCTTATTTCTATATTCTTTAAGAAGATTGTGTTTGGGAACTCCGGGCTCTGCTGTTTGTCATGTGTAAAGCTGTTAACACACATCCATGTACAATGCTTTTGCATCATTCATTGCTTCATCTCTGGATAGTGCTATTTGTTTTGCTGATTCAAAGCTTCCATCTGATCGCTGCTTTTTTTACACCTTGAAGCAGCTCAGCCTCACACTCTTGTTGCTTCTCATCTCCCTGTTTTTTTCAGTTCTATTTTGGATGTATCAAAGGTCATCAGTAAAACACAGAAGTACAGATGTCCATAATGTATCAGCTGTTTAGCTGGTGTATGAGACACCATTAGTGTTATTTCACATTAGCTGAAATGTTTGCACATATGTCTGTGTGCTTACCAGATGTAAGCTGAGGTTAAAGGTTAATGCATCACTGAGGGATAAATGTTTGTGTGTGAATGTGTGTGTATGTATGTTCATCTGCATTAGTTTTCTTTGTAGGGCATGTAATAAGTAGTCTGGGGAGCTGGCCAGTCAGAGTCTCAGTAAACAAGATTTACCAGCAGCCACAGTGGAGGTTTATTTGCTTTGTTTTCCCAGTGATTTTGTTCCAAAGGGGACTCCTGAGCTATAGCTCAGCATGGAGGGCTAACTTTTTAACATAGTTAAACTGTGGATGATAAGAACATGCAAAGTCCAAAGGAAGTGTGAGCAGTTCACATGGACACATCTTGGAGCTTTACTTGCAGCTTCTTGCAAGTTTTCACTCCAGTATGGACTGTGACATATTTAAAAAAAATATTATTTCTGGGGTACTAGATATCTGTAAAGCCTCCAGATGTTTGAGGTAGTAGCATGGCTGATAAATAAACACTGATGTGGACGGTGTTTTAACAGTTTTCATAAGTACTTACCTTGTTCAAGCTGAAGCTGCCAGTCTCACTTCCAAATAGCAGACACTCCAAAGCAGGGCACAGCAGTATGATCGGGGCATCTATATAATGGTACACAGACAATAAGAGACTGATTTTTATAGATTCGTTGTGTCTGATATTTCATGGCACCAGATCCTCTAGTGACCATTAAACCCTGCAGTAAAAGCATTATTAGAGATATGTTTGAGATGGGTTTGCTGCTCATCAAGGCAAGTTTCATTACAGTTTGTACAGAAAGTTTGAAAAAAAGCACTAAAAGCAATGTGTGGATTTCATATGAACATAACTAATAACTGAAATATGTAACTTGAATCCACTAAAGCCAAAGGAAAGGTCAGCAGAGCAATAAAAACTGTAGCATCCAACTTATACCATAAAAACAATGTGCCTCCATGGAGTTCTACAGTCTGATTTAAAAGACATAGACAGTCTGTCTATAAGTGTCTGTGTTCACATTAATGAAAAATAAAAATGTATTGAGATCTATAGGGGTCTTATGTTCTTTTAGTGAAAGGTAGCACAAGAGCAGCACTTGTGGAGATCAGAGGGACATCTGAGTCAACAGGGGGCACTCTGTTTTACACTTTAGTTCTAGTTTTACACTTGAATTGCTCTCTTCTGTAGCATGATGCATGTCAGTAGTTCACACATGACCAAACACTGTAGCCTGATTAAAGGTGTTTATCTCCAATCAGAGGAAAGGAGGAATAAACTAATTTTCTTTGAATAACATTTCACAATAAAGATGATACAAGCAAGTGTGTAAGTACTTCACTCACGTAGAATACAGTACAGTTAAAAATAATATATGTTTGATATTTATGAAATATATCAAAACTAACACAGTTTAACAAGCATAAATAGTAGTTTTTCGCCAACAAGGTAATTCCTGAGACGCTATCACCCGAAAACTTGAGCCTGGATCACAACATTGTTGAAGCAATGTGGGATCATTTTGACAGAGAACAGAACAAAAGGCAAAAAACAAAAAACAAAAAAGAGGTTTGGTTGTTCTTCAAGAAACCTGGAGAGCTATGCAAGGAAGCTTGTTTAGGAGTGATTCTGATAAAAGGACTAGGTGTTACAATCCCTGATAATGCATTGCTTCAAATGGATATCAAATGGCTACCATGAGGAAAGGCAGCCCGAGATCTCCACCAGCAGGACACCTCGCCAGCAGCGTACCCCAGCCTCGCAGGATGCCTCAGCCCACAAATCACTCTACCGCAATTTTTTTGGGGGGATTAAAGCTGTGATCTAAAGTATAATATTCAGTATTAAAATTTGACTACTGACGATGTGTCCAGGTTGTGTTCAAGAATAAAGTTGACTTCCAAGCTCATTATAAAATGTGCAAACTCTATAATAATATATAAAGAAAATAAGCTAGCTCAAGACTTGCACAGTACTGCACGTATAGCATTTGATGCTCTATGTCCTATTTGAGAAAAGCATCAACATTTAAAATGCTTCTTACATCCTCATCAGTTTGTCAAGACTCTCGTCTTTTCTTACCAGAAACATCACACCGGCAGACATTAGTGCACCATCCATAGCTCTGAAAGCTGCAAAAAGTGAGTGTGCATGTGAATCGTGTTTTTCATGCCAAAGCTTATTAGACCAATATCCAATTTTTTTCAAAACTGTTCTTTTACTCCTTCCTCTTCTTCTATTCTCACGCCAACATTTTGCAGGAATTGCATTCCTGGCCCTTTGCTGTGCTCATCTAAAAACCTTATATGCTATTGCTTTGCTATCCTTTTACTGTCATTCCCTCTGCTGTGCTGTTCCTTTTTCATACGCTTGCTTCCCCTTTTCTGGCATTAGTTGCTCAGCAACATCAAGTGGTATTTGCTGGTACAGAAAAAATAGTGAGACAGAAACAGCAGTTCATTGTGAGGGGTCTTTTGTCCTTCTGCAGAGTTGCAGGGTCTGCAAAGTAAAGAACTTTGACTGGAGTTATACCGAGGCTGTCTTTTAGCGATTAAACATTTTGCTAGTTATTATTTCAAAACTTAGAAAAAGAAATACATATTTAATTCATTTATTTGATGTGTACATTGAAGCATAACCTTTATTCTGATGTGCAATGAATGACAAGCACACTGTTAATACAGGGGTGCAGATTACCACAGCACCAGTTTGTGGCAGTAATCCACCATACAAGACTATAAAGCTCCACTAATACTGGGTTTTCTGGGATGACACCAGAAACACATTCTTGATGAGACAATAACTTTACCAGTGATCTGCCAATATATGTGTACATATACAATTGTGTGGCGGGGCGTGGTCTGCGGTGCAGTGCAGAGGAGATGGATTCACCTGCGCGGCATCTGCAATCATGCCTCGCCGGCATAAAAAGCTGGTCCTGACTGTGTTTGTGGTGGTTGTTGTGTACGTGTGGCTGGCAGCTGGGACGCTGCAGCCAGGAAGTGTTTTGTAACAGCAACCGGGTGTGTTAATAAAAGTATGTGGAGAAGCATGGACATGTCGTTGGGTCTGCCATGGTTCTGTTACAAATGGATACACTGATAATATTAGTTAACCATGAAAGAAAATGAGTGAAAAGTGAAGGCTGTGAGTATAGGCTTTAAAGTGGTGGATGTAGCCACTGTGACATCATACGATGTTTTCTGGATCGCTGTTTTAAAGTCACAACTGCAGCTCCAGTGTGGAACCCTGGTGGCCAATCCACTGTTCCAACACAAATGTGAGCACAAACTGCAAATTCTTTATAGACTTCATTAATCGCACACTGAGGACATTCACTTGTAAATTCACCTCTGGCACTTGTCTTTTTTTGTATTTTAATCACTAAAAACAGTGATATCCCTGCCAGATTTCCACTTTGGCGATGTTTACACATGCCACATCTTTTAAAATCTCTCCTGTTACTCTGTCATCAAAGTGTACGAAAGTATATCCAGTTACATGTATTTTCCATCAGGATGTGTCAGTAATGTGGTCGTTTAAGAGGTTGAGGAATTTCTTCATTTTCAGAGAAAAGTTGCCAATTAATTAAGTTAACTAAGTTAATAAACAGTTCAGGATTATCAGAATTAGTTCTCAGAATTAACATCAAAATTACTCAGAATTCTGGGGCAATAATGACAAAGCATTAATATTATGAGAAGGTTATATGACACTTATAGCCAAAACATGCTAACAGCCTTGGCCGTTGTACTATGGAGAGGGGATTGTGGAATTTGGCCACAGCATTTGCATGCCAGCATTAGCAGTGTGTTCACATCCAGAGCCTTACCCTAGGTTTTCCTAGCTGTTGTGCAGAGACTGAGTGGTCAGTTGTTAGCATTTTGGCTAGACAATCCTGATAAAATAGCTAGAAAGCACAAAAGAGACCTAATTTTGCCTTTCAACTGTATTTTCCCTTAATTATGTGACGTCACGCAAAAACAACAGCATGAAGCCATTGGTTTATAGCAGCCAGAGGTGATGACGCTCGTGATGACAAGAGTGCTAAGTCATCAGCAAATGTTGCGTAGCTTGGATAGCAAGGTGTATCCTGTAGACTGGACAGAGAGCATAATCTGCTCTGTCAAACACTATGTGTGCATACAGTCTTGAAAATAAATCAGCTCGTGTAATCAAAATCAAATCAAAATAAGATGTGTGGCATTTCTATAGCTACGCTAAATGCAGCTGGACTTTATTAATAAAACTTCCACTTTCACATGTCAGCCTGAAAAAAGTCAATTTGCAGAAATAACTGCTCAGTGAATCGCATTCAGCTTCACAGCATCTAGGGCTGTATTAGCGTACCTTGTCACTGTGAGTCATTAATTTTGCTTAAGATGATGTCATTAATGGGAAATACTTGTCATATTTTATTTATTATTTTTTTGAAAACCAAAAGCTCATTACTGGAGAATAAACTTTAAACATGATTATGTTACATTTGACCTCTTCTCTGCTCTGATTAGCATTCTTGACTTTATGAAAGGAAGTTTTGATAAATTATCATTGTGAGAAATAAATTAGACTCATTGAAATGATGTTTTCTCTTCAAATGAAGCTCAAGAACCTTCAGTAACACACTGATCCTAGTGCGCATAGATAATTACAAAGTACAGTGTGTCAATTAGCTTATCCTTGTATAATTGGCTCTCTAATACTGGAAGTTGAGTGGCCTCTTGAGTATGACTCCTTTGTTTGAGCCAAATATAGATCTCCTCATTACCCACCATAATAAAATAGGCTTTCGCTTATTAGTCATATTTGATATTTAAGACAATTAAGATCCAACTTAAGAGTGTAACACATTCTGCCTTTGTATCTGGTATTTACAAGATTATGCTAATTTAGCCAAAGGATTAATTCAATTAACTGAAAACTAATTTTGTTAGGGAATATATATTTCTCCTTTATACTTAAAGCTAATTTCACCAATAGCCATCAATATTTGGTATGCTCATCTTTATTTTTCAACGCAGCCTGAACTCTCTTAGTCAAGCTTTCTCGTATTTCTTTAAGTAGTCTTCAGGAATAATTTTTTCCCAGCTTCTTGAAGGACTTTCAAAGATTTTCTTTGGATGTTGACTGCCTTTTGTTCAGTTCTCTGTCAAGAGTGTGTCAACACTTCTTTGATGATGTTGAGGTGCGGGGTCTGGGGACGTCAGTGATTGATTGTGTTCCATATTGTGTTTTTCTATCCAGGTATGGTTTTTACTGCATTGGCAGTGTGTTTGGAATCATCGACATGCTGAAAAATCAAAATGTTTCCAATCAGACACTTTCTGATTTGGACTAAAATCTGACCACCCTTTTTTTTTTGCATTCACAATTCCATCCATTTTGACAAAATCCCCAACACCACTGCTGTGTCTTACAGGCGGTTGTAGACATTCATTGCTTTACCTCTCTCCTGATCTCCTCAGTTTCCACATAGGTGATGCTACCGATAAATCTGCAGCAAAAATCGTTAATATGATGGGATCTTTTAATCTGACTCAGCAAGCATCAGGCCCCACTCATAACAAGGAACACGTTTTAGATCTTGTTTTTTCTCTGGGCTTGAACACTAACTATTTTTATATCTGAACACATGTGTATTCTTTGTCATTTATCTTCAGATCTGACTCATCTTACTGGTCATCATCTATTTGTCTCTCGCATCACCTTTAAGTAGATACATTTTCTGCTGTATTTAACCTCAGTTATCCTTTTTTTCCCTGAACAGTTATGCAAATTTCATGGTCCAGTCATTTAATGATTACAGTTTATCTGTTTTAAAGAAGCAACTCCTTTTAAAACCAGAAATGGCCCTTCTAGTAAATCCTTACCCTGGATGAATGAAAGTATTGACTGTTTCAAGTGTAGCTGTTGAAAAGTGGAGCATTTGTGGAAATCCAGCTTCGTCTTACTCACCATCATCTAAGAGAACTCTTACACTGTTTTAATAACATGGTGAAAGATGGAAGGGCTATGTATTTTTCAAACTTAATTCAAAATAGCAGAGGGAGTCCAAAGGTTTTACTGGATACCATCAGAAAGATTGTTACACCTGTATCTCCTGCACAAAACTTTCTTTCCTGCTTTGTTAATAAGAGCCAACATATCAGACCAAACATTAGTCCTCCTGCTTTCTCTCTGACAGCATGCCTTAACTGGGCATCAGCTTTGAGAGCGAGCGAGCTTTGCACTGATATCTCTGAATGCTCTCGTCCAGTAGGGTTGATAAAATGAAAACCTCTTCTTGCCCACTTGACATTTTACCCACCTCACTGTTCAAAAAGGTCACTCACACCACTGGGCGATGTGTTCGTTGGATAATTAACACCTCTTTAACTTCTGGCTGTGATCCCTTCATATTTTAACCATACTGTTATTTATCTTCTTTAAAAAAAAGCTTTCCTATCCTTCCCTAAGGATTTTAGACCACTTTCAAAATCTCCTTTCATCTCCAAAATTTTAGAAAAGGTGGTTACAGAGGTTCTAATAATATTTCAGATACATTTTAGTCAGATCGACTTGACTTAAACAGTTCCTTGTGGCGGAGGTGTGGTCCCTGGCTCAGCTGCAGGGGAGGGGTGGTGCAGCGAGCTCGAGGGGGCGGTGCCAGGGAGGTTGGAGGGACAGGTGGTGATGATTGTCCTAACGAGGTTTTTCCTTTTTATAGTGAAGCCGGAGACCAGAGGAGGAGGAGGAGTGTGTGTGGGAAGCCAACTGGAAAGTTGGTGGAGGGGGTGCCGAACCGTAAAAACGATATATGTGCAGCTTCAATAAACACTCCTGAAAGTGGTCACAGTAACAGTGTGTTGGGTCCCGGTCTTTACATTTTTCTTAGAGTTTGAAATAATATTTTGATATTTTAATGCATAGAGACTGAAGAAGTCACTTGGATGAGTGACGAAACGTTCCTCCCACTGAAAACGCTATAACCAGATGAACAAACTCAATTTTGGGAGGTTTAATGCATAGAGTTTGATATTTGGTTCTTGTACTGTTAGATCTTTCTGCTGCCGGCATCTTTGGATTAGCTCTGAATTGGTTCTCTTCCTGTCACTTCCTGTGCCTCCACTTCCACAATTCAGGACATCCTGAATGATTTTGAAGACATCACATACCACTGTTACACAGGTGAAATCCAGCTCTATAAATCATTCAGTATGTAAGAAAATGCTATAAAGAACTGGATGGCAGCAAATTATTTGTCTTTAAAAACACAGAAAAACTGAAGTTCTTATTTTTGCCTCTGTTAGCTTTTTTCCCGTGGACTCATTTCATCTTCCTGTGAATGTGAAATGTGGGTGTTTTGATCAGTATTCAGCTTTGATAAGTATCTTGGCTGTTTTGTACAAACTCGTTTTTATCATCTGCGTAAAATTGCCCGTATGAAATATGTTGTGTCTCAGTGTGAAATTAAAAAGATTATATATGCTTTTATTTCATCATCCATTGATAATTGCAATCCATTATTTTTTGCCTAAGGGAAACATCCCTGGATCACTTACAGAATGCTGCTGCAAGGCTTCTCACCAGTTCATCTAAAAGGTCCCATGTCTAAGGTCAGCTCATCAGTGGTTGTTGGTGCTACCTAAGTCCAGGTTAAGGACACAAGGAGACTATGCTTTTAAGGTTGTGACCCCCAGGTTGTGGACCTTGCTTCCATTGTATTTAAGGTCTGTGGCCACTGTTGATACCTTTAAAAGAAGCCCAAGATGCACCTGTACAGGCTTGTGTTTATTTAGTTTTATCTATTCATACTTAATGGTTGTATCTCATTTTATATTGTAACATGTTTTATGACTTTTGTTCTTAAAAAGCTCTATAAAATTAAATTTTACTACTTACTTATTTAAGAAAAAAACAGCCACCCTTCCAATGAGGCCATTTTCTCGTTTCCTTAAATTTTTTAAGGACACGCTGCACACCATACCAGGTTTTTGACATGTAACTCTTGGTTAATCTCCTTGTTGATTATCATTGGCATTTTTAATAGATTCAGGTAAAGAAATGGGAACAAATGATATTTTTTTTACAACAGATTGCGAGCAATAAAGTGCCTTAATGTACAATTTAAAATAGGTTCTTTACTCAAGACCACAAAATGAGGGGTGGCTCAATACTTTTGCACAGTAACGTATTATTTGTATTGCTATTTGATCTTAACTGGCCACCCACCAAAATGGTAATAATGTCTAATAATTCAAGCCCAGTGAATAAGCAGAGCCTACATATTGTGTCCATTTAACCATTCATGGTGACCACACAAAAAATTTCAGCATAATGCAGATTTGATTAAACAACCTGAGCTCGTCTCACCGATATGAGAAGGTTTGAGTGGATGCACCACATCAGAGAACTGTTCACAGTGGCATCAGGTAAGCATTAAGAAAAAGCCCTGCTAATACAATGCAACCTCACCTTCAAAATACCAAAGAGTTGGATCTATGCTCACTTACTTCTTTAGGAGAGCTGCTTTTCTGTTTGGAAGACACAACAAACCCTGAGACTTTAGGGAGGAAACACAAAGCACTGCTAACAAACACTAAAATATGTACACGCTGTGAAATATTAGTGCAGACTTATGTTTGGATATAAGAATCTGCTATCAAGTTTTTCATGCCAACTAGGATTCTTAAGTTTAATATTGCACTTATAGAAGAAGACCCTGAGTATATCTGATGACATGGGTGAATTATCCCATTGATTTATTCCCACTGTTGCTCACCAGATTCTGAATGATTCATAGTGGTCTGAATCCTTGCTGCAAATATAATTAGCTTGTCTTGCTATATTCTCTCCCCTTTTCATCCCACTTTTCAGATCTCTCAGTGTTTTCTTTCTTCTGTTTTGACATGAAATATTGTATACTACTGAGATGTGTGGACAAGTAATCTCACTACTCTTGCTGCATGACTGGCAAGTCCTGGGGAAATGTCAGCTTGCTCATGCCGAAACACTGCTGAATCAGTGTTTGTGCGTACTAAAATTCAGCAAAATTAAAGATAAATCTCTGTACTGAAGCTATTGTTGGCCTACACACAGGCGACACTGGCAGTAGTTAACAGTGCAGTTTTGATCCCATTTATCAGCACCTTGGCACACCAAGTATTGTAATTACATCATATCTTTCAGCAATGCAGTAATTTAATGTGTTAGAGCACTAAATTCAGTAATCATATTACAGTTACAATTTTGTTGTAAGTTCACATAATTTTTTTCTCTGTGCGTATCAGCTTGTCAGCTGAGTTTGTGTGCAGCAGGAGGAAAATGGTGGTGCGGGCTACAGCTGTTCACGAGTGAAGATATGAACATTTCTTTTATTTTTGTTGCACGAAAGAAGAAGTGTGGAATGGTACACTGCAAACTGTCACCACAACAAAAACAACGGCATACTGCTAACACTACTCTGGCTCTTTGCAAGCATCTGCACATACAGCATACTAACAAAAAGCTAGCCAAAAATCCAGAATGATGTTCAAGTTGAGTGTATGCCGACCCCCAACCCAACAGCCAGAGTCTGAACTTAAACAGGCAGCGATGAGAAGTCAGACCTGCAGCCTCCATTTCTACCTGTTCATGTTTCTCAGCAGACTCACTGTGGAGGTCGCTTTGAAGTCTAGTTAGGCTGGTTTTCAGTTTTGCTTTGTGGTGCCGACTATATGTTCACATGTGAACACTAAAAGAAAGATGGTATGTGTGTCCTCATTAGGAGGATCTGTGTTGGTGTTTGGGACCTTAGCCTCAGGTTTATATTGTTAACTGAGAGTTATGTAGCTTTTTATGGAGTAATGCGAATGTTATGTATTGAGTAGTGTAACAAATTACTTTCTCCGGTGAGTAACCAAGTAATTTACTTCATTATTTTTAAGAAAAGTAACAAGTAATGTGCAATACATTAGTGTTTTATGAGTAAAAACCCCAACACTGTTTATTAGTCCAGCACAAACCTATCTTCAGTATCCAGTACTTCCATCTAATGCAAAATGTTTGAGAGCAATGTCAGAAACATGTGCATCCAGTTTGTGGCTGTGAAGAGCACATCTTGCCACCTCTCACTTACAAAAACACTCCTTTGCTTGTGTATCAGAACTCCTGCACTCCTTTCCAGCTGTACTATTAACCACTTGGATTCAACAAGGACTTTTCTTAGGGGATTGTTCAAAGTCCTAAACTGAAAGGGGCTAAAACAGCAGAGTAAATTTAGACATTTTTCATCTCACAAACTCCTATCAAAGCACAGGTATCAAAGCTAAATGTGTGTAAATGTTTAAGCTAAGACCCAAGGCATGGATTTATTTAAACCACCTTAAAGTTCATATGAAGAGCAAAGCGAGAACTGAGTGGCATCAATAAGGCAAAGATTTTCCACTTCATTCTTAGCACTTTTTCACTGTGTTAACAACAACTACCATCTTGTGAGTATTCTTAATAGCTGTGATAATTGTTGCATTGTGATTTAACAGAATAGAGACATCCAGCAAGAAATCGTGAATTTGCTTTCTAAATGTTATAAATTACTTGTCTCCTAATTGTTTAGTAACTTAATTAATTTATTGACCAATTAAGTAATTAAACTACAATAAAAGCCTGCTGTTTCTTATGGTAAATGGACTGGTTCTTATATAGTGCTTTTCTACTCAAACTGAGCATTTAAAATACTTTATACAACTTGCCTCATTCACACAAGCGCTTTTATCTAACATTCACACTCTGATGGAGGTATCAGACAGAAACTTTAAGCTGCTTAGGTGTTAGCATCTTGCCCAAGGATACTGGGTATGCAGAGTGGAGCAGACAGGGATTGAATCAGCAACCTTCTGATCAAGTAGGTGACTTGCTCTACCACCTGAGCTACAGCCACAGAGACAGGACAGAATAACATGCTTCGTAGATGTAACTTTCAGATAAAATGTCAGGCTCCATGTCAACATGCCCTATCTCAAAGCTTCCAACATGCATGATTTTCTCCTATGTGTAAGTGTTTTTGAGATTAAGGTGAAGATCAGTTCATTTTCTCCAGCCTCCCTAGGAGAGAAATGCTGTGACACCTTTTTTTTGCCCAAGCTACACAGCGATGAGACTACTCTGGAAATGTATCATTAACATGTCAGGGCAGATGGGTCGCGGTCAAATGCGCAATGACTGTTTTCAATTCACCGCCATTCCTGAAGGTCTTAATTTCAAGTCTCAGTGGGAAAAAATGGCTTCCAAGTTTTTCCCATTTAAATGCAAGAATATCCTTTACTCCTGTCTGTGGTCTTCATCTACTTTAATTTATCATCAATAAATACAGTAATAGGGACAGGCTGAAGCCTCTGCCTCTCTTTACAACCACCTTTAATCAACATCCGCTGAGGTGATGAGGCTGTTAAATGAAATTCACAATGTGTGAAGAAGGTTGATGTCTTTATTTTTGAACTTTGGATGGGAATGAAATGAAATTCCATCAGCATTTGAATGCAAGAACAAATGCTTTCATATCCAAGAACATTAATGACCTCTACTCTGGTGGGTTTTTTTCTCCTCACACAATCTGTGCTGAATGTTGTGGAAAAATTGCTGTTATGTGAAGGCTGAATGAGGGCAACCACATCCCATCATGTCATTTACTGCACTGAGGACCTGTTTAAAATCAGAAAAACAACCTCTGTGTTAATGTATGTAAGGAATACATAAAGGATAAGAGCGGACACTTAGCAAACATAAAAGCATTGTCAAGTAGGGAGGGATACAATCCACGTTGTGCTGCCTCGGAGCGCATTGTCAGCTCAAAGGTTCAGACCGTTGATGTGAAACATCATCAATTTATGGCTCAATCAAGCAATTTAGTTCAAAATAAGTTTTCCATTGCAGGTCAAACAGAAGTTGGTATTTACCAGTGTGATTTTCTGTAGCTTTCTAATTTAATTTTAATGAGTAAGAAGATTGTAGGTCATTTGAAGGTCATCACAATTCCTGTGCTCAACAGAATTTCAGTAACAATAATTTAAAAAAATAAATAGTGATGGGAACCCAACAGGCTAACCATTTACAACTGTACTGACAAATAAAAAAAGGAGCTGGCTCTGAAAGGATGACAGCATCTCAGTGGCGTATAGTTTATGTCCAGATGAAAATGTCAGTCGTTCAGGTAGACTATTTTGGATGTCAGGACTTCAAGTGGCCGTGATGTGGATAAGGCTGTAGTTGGATAAAGTTTGTGGGAGCAGGCAATAAAGGTTGGCAGTGAAATAACAACAGGTGGCCGATGAGGTGCTGGGTTAGGGTTTAGGTAACTCTAACCCAGAAAACCCACAGGGGACAATGTGAGGATACAAAGAGACACTCAGAAAGGATCCAGGACACACAGACAGCTAAGTAGAAGGATGCTTTTAATTAGGCTAACATGTCTACATAATCCCTTCACTTGACTCTCATCTCCACTTCTTTAGCTCTTTCTAGCCAGGATGTGAATGAGAGCTGGAATCAAGAGAAGGAAGAGATGAAAAGCCAAAGCTGCCAAATAACATTGGGCCTTCAGCCAGTCTCAAGACTGAGGCGTGGCCTTTTGTCACACGGTGCACCACTTGATAACAAATCTCTGTAGAATACAAATGTGTTCCCATTCTCTGAGCTCCTCCAAAAGCTGCCTCTTACTTGTCACCTTGAAGTTCAATTAACAAACGGAAAGCTTAGTAGTGATGATGATGATGATGGAGGAAAGTGGGGATGATTTTCCAGATCACAGGATGAGAGAAGATGTGTAAGTTAGCATAAAGAAAAACAAAGAAAACTGAGGAAGAAACACATACAGCAGGGAGGAAATGTGGAAGCAGGTGGAAACAACCAGAAAATGCAGGAAAGAAAAAGAATGTTAAACGCTCCAAATGAGAGAGAGACAAAAACACCACAGACCTGCAGGCACTTTAAAATAAAACACGAAGGGAGGGAGATACAGCAGGGATGGGAATAATGTAGTATGAGTTTTAATGACCACAGTATAGTAAACACGCGCGCGCGCGCACACACACACACACACACACACACACACACACACACACACACACACACACACACACACACATTAACTGACCAAGTAAGCACAAGTAACTGCAGCATTTTCAGACAGTTAATAATTGATGTAATCACAAAGACAGACCACAGCCTTCACTCAAGATGCTTATAATACACTCAAACTATGCAGGTTTTTGCTGAAGTTGTTTACTTCGAGCTATTGTTTGTCTGACATCAGCTTTAATACAACTTTATAATTAAATGTAAATGCAGCGCCCCAATTCCCTCTCTATATTGCCCCTTTGTCCCACTCTACTTTTATTTTCCTCAGATGTATTCTTACTCTTTCAAGTAAAGAAATTACTTTTGAAATGTCTACTTGTTAAATGTTTTAACAGGTGCTGCCAAGATCTCTTCTGCCTGCCCTGACTTCCCCGGCCTGGGATATTTGCCTCCCGTGTCCTTGGCTGGTAAACACAATCTTCACGCTTGTCCCTTACCTGCTATTTAAGAGCGTATCGGCTCACTACTTCCCAGGAGATGTACTAAAATTTATTGGTAGCGAGGTCAGAGAGCCTGCTGTCCTGTTCGAGATTCATGGCCATGCACCGGCTGCAGCACCACGTGCATAGGATGAGAGGGTGGAGTGCAGAACTCATCTAAACTTATTCAAATGAGAATGTGTCTTTGAAGCATTGCATGGGGGGAGCTTTGTTATGGTTCCCAGTGGATGTGCCGTTGACAGTCTCAGGTTTTCTAACGAGGGGAGCCTTGGCATTTGCCTTAGGGCTTATTCACAATCACTTCGGGTGCTTCTCTGATCACTCCTTCTGCTTCTTTATACCCTTCTTTTTAATTGTGACCTTGAAGTCCACCAGAGGATTTTAAGAGGCAAATATAGAACAAGAATAAATACACTAGCTACCAATTCAGGTCATTTCATTCAATGGATCGCTGATAACAGTCCAAAGTTTTTCTCCAAGGATGTTCTGAGAGTGACTCATACCAGCCTGTCCACTCTGACTCTTACAATTCATCTAGAAAACTCCTACATGGTTCTGTGTTGGCAGTCACTATCTATGACATGATTAAGACCTAATACCTGATGATGTTCAGCAAGAAGAAAGCATTCCACTGATTTACAATCAAGGAGGCATAATGTTAACATGTAATAGGTATGTCTGTGGCTTTCTTCTTAAAGAAACTGAATTGAAACTACACTGATGCCTTGTGTGTCAGCAGTATTGTTGGATCAGCTCAGATGCATATTTAAAAAAAGTCTTGTGACTTCTAAACCCCAAAACAGTCTATACTAGAAATCAGTCCACCCTAAAGGCCGGATCCCCCAGCACACACACACACCAACATAGCACATGTAGTTAAGTGCCAAGAGGATTTACATGAATTATACACTCAAGCAACCTTTGCCTAAGTGGATGGCACAACGCAGAAGAACTACCTCATCAGACCAGAACTTTGCATTTACAGCCATAGCCCAGTGGCCACTCTTTTAATGAGCAGGATGTACATAACCTGCACAGGGAGGAACATTGGTTTGAGTGGGGAGTTAAAGAGGCCACTTATGTAAAAAATGAACCACCGTTTCTGAACTGAGGAAGTCTTAATGTACATCTTTCTCTGGATTCTCTAGTTCTCAGTGAAAAGTACACATTGCCATTGGACAGCAGTCATGGAACTGATCTCATGACTTGTTATACGGTGGTGCTGGGTTTGTTTGTTAT
The DNA here is from genome assembly GCA_015107715.1 of Tylochromis polylepis. Classification (NCBI taxonomy): domain Eukaryota; kingdom Metazoa; phylum Chordata; class Actinopteri; order Cichliformes; family Cichlidae; genus Tylochromis; species Tylochromis polylepis. Next base: position 17,566 of record VVHJ01034354.1, read on the forward strand.
GAAACTGTATTGAATACGTTTGGGGATATCTGAAGTCTGTTGAAACTGAAGAAGTCAATTTGCATCAGTTTACATCGCAGTGATGTAAACTGATGCAAATTCACCTTTTTTCTTTTCTTTTCTCTTTTTCTTCAAGTTCAAAATCTAGACTCAACTCCAGATCAAGAATAATGAAGGAACAATAATGAGGATAATAATGAATAATAATAGATCACCTGCTTGTGGTAAACCTTTTGAATTAAAGTTGAAAGTCTGCACTTCAGCCACAAGTTGATTGTTTTATTTAAAACCCACTGTGGTGATGGACAGAAAAAAAAAATAATTGTACAAACCTTTAAAGGCCTAAATGTGAAGTCTTTTAAAATGTGAAAGTATTAGGAAAATAAACAGCTTCTTATAAAAAAAACTGGATACTGGACTCCCCTGGAGGTCTGTCAGTTCAATTAAACAAAAACCCAAAGAAAATGCGCTGCCTGTTGACATAATGAAAGTAATTAAATCACAATTAAATCAAATCAGTGAGCATACAACACTAGAGAGTGACCCTAATTGCTTACTCCGATAAACTTGTCAAGACAGTAACCCCCCCCAAAATGCCTATTTACCTAATTATGGAACTATTTCCCAAATGCCCAGCAGTGCACAATACAGATGGGAGTACTGAGACTGAGGTTTTCTTTTAATTGGAACCAAAAATGTGCAACTCTGAGAGGCAATGTCTTGATGCATGCTCAATCATCCAGGTAAGGAAATCCCAAGAAGTAGTTGTTTCCACTGTTTCAAATGCCATGCTAAAATACACTTGTGTCTTGTGGCTGTGTCTTCATATGTGCCACTCACACTGGTATTTTTCCATAGTGGCAAACTATTTTTAAATAGTACTGCTTTGTACACAAAGTGTCTTTAAAATCCATGTCCAAACTAAAGATAAACAACGAAATCAGTTTATAAATGTTGCATAATAAAAGATAACCCCGTTTATTTAAAAAGGATGTCAAACTATCTGAAAACACAGTAAATCAGTTGAGTTTAATATTATATGCCAACATTTAAGTACAATTCATTCATAGAAGTAAACAGCTGGTGAGATTTGTGAAGACTGTGGGTAACGCAGCATTTTGCAAGCAGGGCTTCAGCAGGAAATTGTGCTACATAAATGACAGAATTACAAGGTCTGCAATTCAATCTGAACTATCTTTATTGCAGAAATATCTTTGGACCTTACCTGGAATTACAGGTTCATTTATGCTTTGCCAAAGCCTGACGGTGTTTAAAATACGATTTTCTTTCTTCCATGTAAAACAAAAGTTGCCCCAAATACATATCAGGCATTTGATACACCAAGCAGTACACTTTTTCATCAAAAATATGTTTGCTCTTAAATCCTTTGAAAAACCCAAATATCTTTGTTGATGACAATTTTTTATCCACTGCTTTGCTGGTGATATCTCCAGAATGTGACACAAATATTTAGATGACAGTCTAGTGTTTTTGTCATTCTTTCACATTTCTTCTTCTTTTTTTCTTTGGTTTTGTACTGAGATGAGTTTTTTAAGTAACGTGTATTGCATCTTTACAAAGTTTTGCAATAATACCGATTAAAGAACTGCAAGTCTTTCGGCTGATTACAGACAAGCTTGTACAAGAGTTTTAAAAAACGTTTAAAAAAGTCCCAAAGAAGATATCTGACTTATAAACATGCAACCGCCAGTTGTTATTGAAGTAATTTCAGCTCACTGACTTCCTGCAGCAGCTGATCAGCCCTTTGATCTTCTTTAGACAATACAGTAACATGTGGGAATGAGGATGCTAATTAATTCAAACACAAAAATAGCTTAGAGCGCACACAAACACACACAAAGTTGTCCATGTTTGAATATGATAGTGATGGGCAGGAGATATTTCCTTGAGTTCCCCAGCCAGTGTATTGTGTAGATTTCCTTTTTTTTGATTATTGTATTGAGCAGAAATCCAGGCTGTTGCATTCAGATGGTTGCCACTCAGTTCCTATTTGTGCTGACTGAGCACTCAGCCTGCATGTTTGATGCACTGCTTTTAGTTGCAGAGCCACATAGGAACAATAAAAATGAAGTGTACATCTGGCGATAACCCAGCTGTCATGTAGAAATGTTCTGAACACTAAAGTGTGAGAGGAAATTTGGAAGGGAGAGAAATAGCAGTTCAGAGCTGAGCTTTGGTGTTATTTCTTTTTAAAGTTTAACATTTGGGGGAAATTTCTGCAGTAATCATTTATAGTTTGAGGATTAGCCAACTTTAATTCCATAATAACAGTTGAAGTCTTTCTTTGAACACTGAAACCACTGACTGCCAGGTCAGATTTGAAGTGAATAACGCTGGTCCCGATTGCCACTAGTAAATTCAGTTTGCATTGAAGCTCAAGAGTCTCCACTTAGCTAGTTTACCTCATTTGAACCATGATGCTTCTGTTGCTTTCAACCAATCAGAGCCTACTATTGTGGCACTGACAACTCTCTGGCTTCAAATTGCATTCATTTTAAGTCATTTTAAGTAAATTGCATTTTTTTATGAAACATCATGATGAAATGATTCTTCGTATACTTGAAAATAAAATCATGATAATTAAGTAATGGAAAACATGATGTGGCTCAGTAAGCCTTTCAAGCTGTGTGTATTTAGGCTCTTTTCAGCTTCTCTTTATCGCTAATTGCAAAATGACAAAATCACTTCCTGCAAAAGTAACATTAAAGTACCAAAATGGTAATAACGTCATTCAAAAATGCAGTTTGAATCAGCAGGATGCAGTAGGTGAACGATCTCACTCCAGCACAAGGCACAGTGGCATTGAAAATTTAAGCACAAGTTCCCTGCAGAAGAATGTGATTTCCTAAGCCACGTTCACAGCCAAAAGCAGCCAAGCCTGCTCAACAAAGAGCTCTGTAATTATACTGAAAAAGCGAGATCCGGAGAGGTAAACACACCGGCAGGCATTACCAGAGTGACACAGAAATGTATTTATGTGATATACTGACGGTGTTCGAATTTATGAGAACAGACTCACCTTGATCATTTCCATACTCCCCCACGTATGTGTTTTGCAATCAAGCAGACCACATGATGGTGTGAGTGATGACTCAAAAATAAGCACAGGTTTTATACATGTTTTTATTTTACAGAACAAGCAGAGGAACTGCTCGGTGTGGAATAACTACAGACGTTAGCAGAGGAACTGATCAAATACATTGACAGAAATGGCCAAACCTAACCTGCCAGCAAAAAGGACATCTGTAACACTGTATGCCCGCAAATGCATATGCAGCATGCAGACAAAGTACATTTCACGAGATAACATGAGCTTATCAGACATAGCTGCTGTAGGTTGGACCAGCAGCCAGCATCTGTAGGATTTTTTTAGCCAAAATCATCCACCAACATCCATCTGTGATACTAAAACACGTTAAAACAAAAAAAAAGAAGGAAAAGAAAAAAATAGTAAGAAAAATTATTAAGCTTAAGATTTGAGGTTTTCTTGACGTGTACTGTAGGATGACATGAATCTCACAACGCTTGTGAAAGAGTTGTTAGAACCCTGCTTGAGCTCTTAAAAAGGAGAGGCAACAAACAAGCCAACAAACAAAAACAAAAAAAGAGTTCAATAAATTTTGTGACAGAGGGTAGTGCATAATTTCTTCAATTTTGAAGTTCCACATATTCTTTGATTGCTCCAGCAAATTAGGAATAATCTTGCTTAGCAAGTACTGATAATTGAATATATTTTATTTTTCTATTACATGACTTTCTCTCTCTGGTAGCTCGCTAGTTTTGTGGTGTACACATTCACTTTGTAAGCAAAAGTCTAACAAATCAAATATGTGGAGCTACCTGCTGTGGTGACCCCTAGTTGCAGGCAGCCAGCTAACAGTAGCTTTTAATTTATCTTTCTCTCTTTTCAGCAGTTTCTCCCCCCACCTGCTAATGAAGCCACATCAAGTACAAATTGGTTGACATTCTGTTTTTAAGTCTACAATGGTATAAGCAGGAAATTGACTAAAGCAAACTTGTATGATTGTGTGATTGTAAAGCCTGTATGATTAAATTAAACCCCTAAATTTAGCTGTCTGAAAGGGGAACTCCTAAATGGACATGCAATAAACCCACGTCTTTCCATCACACACCTTTAACGACTTTAGTAAATCCTGAGAGTAGTTTTGTAATCCCCAGAAAGGGTTTGTTCTGGTGAAAATGTTTAATCTTATTTCAATTTATTCTACATATCTTTTTGCTTTAAACACTACATGTTTTCTGTTTTTAGTGGTATGAGATTCCCTTGTATTATAATTGTATGAGAAACCGTTGGAACGTCTATACCTCTGTCTCCAAATAAATAACATGTGCCTCATTCTCATGTGTGATGACCCACTGCACCCTGCCTTCCTTTTGGCCTACTTGTGTCTTGTTTGCAGGCATTGGAGAGGCGGAGTTCCTGTTCACAATTAGTGACACTGGCAACACCTGGCCCCAGTGTGCCAGGGCTCCATATAAAGCCTTTAGAGCCTAGTTGTGCACAGCTTATTCCCCTGAACCACCCTGTGGGACTGCTCTTGGTTTGGTCTTTGCATTTAACAACATTACATATACCATTTTTCCACCCATGCACTCCTCTGCACCACTGATGGTACTGACTACACCAGTGGTTCCCAAACTTTGTTTGCTAGCCCCCCCCCCCCCCCCCCTGCCCCACCCCC
>VVHJ01034356.1:0-10420 GCA_015107715.1 Tylochromis polylepis
CACACAGACCCGTAGCTCTGACACTAACAGAGAAGAGAACCAGAGATAGCCAAGATGTAACCCGGTCGCTACGATTTTATATAAAATCTCACATGTAAAAAAGCCATAAAACAGCTATCGACACATCAGTGGACACAGAAAAAAACAAAAGTCTGAAGAAACTCTACAAGTTCCTCGGAAAAGAAGTTCATGGAAGGGAAATTTCCGGGAACATGTACCTACTGAAAAGTTGCGAGATGTGAACTGGTTTGGAATCTATAGTTGACATGAGTTAGCAGAGACAGAGATAGTCTATAGAACTCGTTACGTCAGTGCACCATTTTTAAAGATAATTACGTGTATTTTAAATGTTAAAAAAAACTGAGTCTTACAGATGAGGAAGTAGAAAGAAATACTTTAGTTTGTATTTCCTATTTCATCTCAACTCAATTAAATGTAACACATTCACACAGAGAACAAGATTTTTTTTGTATCTGTGCAGATCAAGTGTCTCAGCGAAGGGGCTGACTGAAGATCACTGACCTCTCCTCATTAGCTCGCTCACTCACCGAAACAGTACTTTGAGTCTTTGAAATGAAGTAGAGAGAGTGCATCCCACTTTGAGACACTTGATCATGAAAGCAATCCAATCTCAGACAGAGGGAGAAAAATACAGAGACACATAAAGAGAAAGAAAGGCAGGACTAAAATGGAGAGTAATGCTTGGCTATGTTTAGTATTGGTGGTATTATTTTAAAATTGGGTCTCAGGCCTAAATGTATAATTTCATGTTAATAATTAAGTTGTGTCATTAGGGATTTATACCTCTGGCCTAGATTTTGTATTGGTTATCCGAGTAGGGGAGCAGCTCAAGGCGCAAGGAAAATTATTTCTTGGTAGTTATATATTTTCAGCTATTTCATATTTATCCCACCGACTGTGTTTTTGGTTTTTACCTGATGCTAGGGGGCAGGCACGAATCTGAGGCATTACTTTTCTTCTCTTGAGCCTTGCTGAGGTCAGAGAGGCTGCTGCGGACCACTGCCTCACCCTCGTCAAACATCAAGTGCAGCCGATAGTTGGCGAGTTTGATAAGGACGAAGAAAACAGTGATGGAGGAGCAGTAGATGCTCAGAGCCATTGTAGTGGGAGGCAAAGCCTGTGGAGAAGAAAAGAAGAGCTTAGTCATATTGAAATCAGCATTTACTGAGTCTCCTGACTCCACCAGGATAGAGTTTGATTTAATGCTTCAAACTTTAGCACCACCAATTTCTTCTGATTTATATTGCAACACAGCCTCGGCACACCACGAGATCTGATTTTGATATATTGGCAGATTAATAAAGTTTACTAGTCCACAGGGGACAAATTGCCCATAGCAAAGAACAGGAATATCAAAGACAAAGTATCGTGCCAATTATGAGTCATAATATTCTGGAGAGAGTTCTTGCTGTTTTGGATGTCTGCAGGTGCAGATTTACAGCTTACATTTACAGTCCAGCAGCATTTGTGCTATTGTCCCTCAACTTCCTTCCATCATTTATCCTGCGCTGTATACGACCTTCACAAAAAATGCTAAAAAACTTGAAATTTGAAACACCTTCCCTCAGAAAGCTTGTGTTGTTTCTGCAGGGGAAGCAGTGGATGTTTTCACACAGTCTAGAAACTGTCAGCAACAACAATTTAATATAGAATCAGTGCCAAAGTGCTTAATGTCTGAGGCGTCAGTCACAATCTGCCTTAAGAGCTAAAACATGTGACTGGCTAATTTTGGAGGTAGCAAAACAGATATAATCAGCAATATCTTATCTTTGTTAAACTGCTCACAAAAATGTACTCTGTGTACAATAAGCTGCCATTGCACTGTTTGCACAGTCAAGCCACATTACCCTTTCAGTATTTGTACTGTTTTGCCATAATGTCTCCTATTCACAAAGCAGGTGGAGTTAGCATCATCACAGCTAAGGTTAATGTGTTTGACCTATAGGTAAGCTGTATGGCAGGAACACAGAGGTCACTGAAGATGCCCCTTCAAAGAAGGAGGGGTCACATTTGATTGTATTGTATTGTAGTGGAGGATTGGGCAGTAAAAGTCAGGACTATATATAACTAGACTTTCTGCCTCTATCTATCACCATATAGCATGAAGCGTCATCAGTCCGTGTATTGTCACTGGGAGTAATGGAGCCTGTGTCGCACCTTTATCAAAGGCCATGGCATGAAAATATTAGTGAACCATATTTCACGCTTTCTGGCTCCACCACTGTCACATCCAGGAGCAGCCATGCTTTCACTTACTGCATGCGGGAGAAAAATACTGCGACAGTGCCCTTTTCTCTGGTCTAGTGTTTCCATCAGCTGCAACAACACATTGCATGATATTCCATTCTCCTACAGCTTGCGGTTGTTGTTTTTTTTCTCCCAAGAATAAACAGGGGTATTATTACAATGTTACCTAGGTAGTGTGGGCACCTTACACCCCACGCACGGCCTTTAACGTCTCGTTCCTCAATAAAAACTCACCAGATGGAGAGACAAGGGCAACATCAGGAGAAATATCCACAGATAGAGGTGACATGAGTTGTTGAATTTATTCTGGTCCGGGTCGTGGTACCAGCCCCCGGTCAGGGATGCCCAGACCCCCTGACGCAGGGTCTGCACAACCTGTGAGCCCATCTCCCCTCCTCTCCGCTCAGGTTGGACTGGCTGATGATGATGAGGATGATGATGGTGCTGCTAGGCTACAATGAAATGATCTCCTCTATCTAATCATGCATGCTACTGTCGCTACGCCTCCATGTTGGCGCGACGCAGTTCGACTCTTGAGTCTTTCCTTTCATGGCTCGGTCTTCCTCAGCGTTGTCCACTCGTCTGCCGTTTCCCATCCCAGTGTCGATGAGTGCATTGCTGCTGCTGTTGCTGCAGCCGCGGTCCTCATCATCCTGTCCTGTTCGTCTCTCTCCTTCCTCTCTCTCCTCTCAAGCTTGCCCGTACAGATGCGCAGCTCTGACCACCCCCTCCCTTCTGCCTTTTTCACTCCTCCTCTCTGCATATCCATCCTTGCCCATTATGCGAGTTCCACCTTCAGTCAAACACTTTGCGACATGCAATAAAGCCACATTGTGCATTACATATACAATGCATTTGTAACCTATGTACAGACCATGAAATGCGCACAGTATTTAAAGGTTATGGAGCTTACGTTTAAAAATAATGTACAGCGATGCAAACATGCAAAACATTATATTATATTATATTATATTATATTATATTATATTATATGAAAGTATTGTGCATGTGAACGTGTCTTTTTGTGGTCCACTATCGTTATAATTTCCCTGAAGGCGCGCTCTCCTCACGCATTCCTACAGTGACTCCTCCCCCTCCCCCCTGCTGCTGCTGCTTTGGTCACGTGTCAGGTTGTCCACCAATGAGAGCGCTGCGCAGCCAGCAAGGAGAGCACCAGCCGTGTCCCGAGATCGTCTGTCCAGCCACTGCTGGGTCCGACACCGTTTGGCGACAACGGCAGCTGTGGGCTTGTTTTGGTTAAAGTTGACGGATTTTTTTTCCTCGTTTCATTTTATTCCCTGTATTGTTGTATGGAAGTACAGGATATTTACTGTGGTTCCCGAGTCCTTAACCGTTGGCTGTTTTTTTCCGCACATCACCGAAGGAGAAATAAACTTTGGAATTAACCGATCTCAAAGTGGAGAGGAGCAACTTTTCCTACAGGCTGACCTATGCTAAGCTAACCCGCTAAGCCAGAAGTCTGGAATGCAGTTGAAATTCCAGTTAAAAGTCCACAAAGGAGCACACGAACTGTCCATTTCGCTATTCGGCGACTATATGAGATTTACTAGAGACTCTCGCAGTGAAAGCTACTCCGCAGAGCCTCTCTGTATTTGGTCGGAATGGACGCTGCAGGTGCACCTCTTGAGGCACCTGCGAAAACTTGGTAACTTGAGAGCTAACTTTAGCCTTTTCACGTTAGCATTCAGCAGAACCAGACAGTGTTTTGTGATAGCTTTAATTTAAATTGTATTGGCAGTTAATTGTTACTTTTTCGCTTTATTGGCATTAACCGTCAGCTTAAAAAGCGGCATTAGCTAACCAGTATTTCAGCTAACTTAGCCAGCAACCTCGCTAGCTAGTTATTGACCCTCACACTTGTACCAGAGTGGCGACGTGGATACAGACGCGCTCTCCCACGGGACTTTGGACACAGTTTGACTACGGCGTGGACTGCGCAAGGATACCCTCTCCTCTGTTTCCATCGGATAGTCTCTTATCTGTGACAGCATGAGGATTTCAAAGAGTTATAGGTTACCTTTTTAAAGTTTTCATTTTGTCCAAAAAGCGCTGCACCCTATGGTGCCGCTACGGCCACCGAGAAATGGATGTCTCGCAGGCCGCTTTCCCAAACGGTGAAGGGCGGCCGGGCGGCGGTGGGACCGGGGAACATTCCTGGGCAGAGTCCCCCTCAATTCGGGCTTGGGCTCACTCTGCCCCGCTGTGCCCGACTCGCTCCCTGTGGACAGCTGCTTATGACTACGAGGCGAGCGGCGAGGACGAGCTCAGCCTCAGGCGAGGTGATGTGGTAGAGGTCCTGTCCAAGGACGCTGCGATCTCCGGGGACGAGGGATGGTGGACGGGGAAAATCAACCACAGGGTAGGGATTTTCCCTTCCAATTATGTCACCTATCAGCCCGCTATATACCGTCTCCCTGCTACAAGTGTGTCTACGGGGGTACCAGAGCGAGTCCCGAGCTCGCCGGTCCAGATCCCTTTTAGTGAACTGGTATTAGAGGAGATCATAGGCGTGGGTGGATTTGGTAAAGTTTACCGGGGCACATGGAAAGATCAAGAGGTCGCTGTGAAGGCGGCTCGGCAGGACCCAGATGAAGACATAACGGCGACTGCCGCCAGTGTTAAACAAGAAGCTAAGCTTTTCTCGATGCTGCAGCACCCCAACATTATTAAACTGGAAGGGGTGTGTTTGGAGGAGCCCAACCTGTGCCTGGTCATGGAGTATGCCCGAGGCGGGACACTGAACCGGGCGCTGACCGGAAGGCGCATCCCTCCACACATCCTGGTCAACTGGGCTGTGCAGATTGCACGCGGGATGCACTATCTACACGAGGAGGCCGTGGTACCCATTATCCATCGTGACCTGAAGTCTAGCAACAGTAAGCAAAGATCGAAGTGTGTGTTTATTTGTGATTAAGACAGAGAAATTAATTGAGATAATATAACTTGCAGGACGATATTTTGCACTTGTAGCACTTCATCCTTCAGTCATTTATGTTATGTTAGTTATGCTTTGGTTTCATGCTGCTCTGTCACTCTTTAGGTGTTAACTAGGTCTTTTAAATCACTTGTTTCATGTCTCCATCATCCCAGAATATCTCTCAACACTGTTTGGCAACTCCACATGTACCAGCCTGTTACACAGATAATGATAGTTTAACGTTTCCTTAGTAACGTGACACATTTGGAAATGTTCACTGTATGTTTATTAGTTATTTTGAAGCACAGCATTGTGACTGCAATATGAGGTTGCCTATTCTCACCACAGCTGGCATAGTACTGCCCTGTACTCATGACGTCTTACAGTTTAAGAAGTTTGTGCTGTATGAAGTGGTGGGGGATGCTATTAAGAGGATGTGAAATGAAGTCAGTTTGCTCAGCTGGGCTGCTCTCTCTTCACTCACTCCTTATCCTTTGACTAACACACACACACTTGCTTTCCCAGCCCCCTCTCCACCAGCAGGTGAAATGCTGTTCAAATAAATCCAGTGATTTAACAAACATATTAGGTAGACACAATCTGTCTACACTATCAGGCCATGTCCTTCATCACCACCTGGCAGTAGCAAAGTTCATAGGGGAAAAAGAAATCATATGAAAGTCTTGTTTAGGCCTGATAATAAATATAACCTTTACTTAATGGATTTTCAACAGAACTACAACTGCTATAAACATTTGCATTAGGAACAAAAATTGAGTAGGTCTCACTTTTGAGCCTTTATAACATAACAGCTCATTTAGCTATGCTTGGTTCAATGTATTGGGCCAACTGTGCCAGTTCCACCGTGGACTGGTAATTGACAACAGGCCAGAGAACTCTCCCAGGACTGAATAATGAATGGACAGGTCTCGATGAGAAAAAGGTTCTGACTCATATACCCACTGACACAGGCTGCTGACTTCAATTCAGGTGTGTTTATGTGTGTAATTCGACTCCAAACACTTTTTCTCCCTTTTGTGACTGGAAATGCTTATCAATCCTGAGCCATGTGGGGAACAGCTCCAGTGCACTGATCTCTTATCTCCAGCTCTGAGAGGCAGTGTGTGAACATGGGACGAAACCTGTGACATGTACACATACCAGACCCTCTGTAATTGTAGGTCAGGACGTGTGATTGGATTTTAAAAAGGATTGCGATGCACAAGGTCCCATGTATGCAGATCACATGTATATGTTGTTATTGCTTCTGCTGGTGCAAGTATATCAATTCCAAATTTTTCCAGTTATTGGTATTAATTATTTTTTAACAGCTTTATGATAAACTACTTAATATAAAATGTGCTGATTTGGGTCTTTCTGTGGTTCAAAGTTAGCAGATACCACTAAAGTTGCGATAAACGTCACAATCCTCTCTGCTGATGTGACAACCACACAATCTTGTGATCTACTTCATTGTTCACAGGCATCCAGAGTCTCCCAGTTACAGAAACTCTTGAGCAATGTGGTATGTTGCGGTGGCATGCTGTAATGGCTAAGACTATGGCAAATGTGAAGGGAAGTGGCGAAAGTAAGAAAAATTAGTTAACCTAACTCCACTAACTGGAGTCAGGTTAACTGGTGAGTCTATATTGCCCATAGGCATGAAAGAAAGTAAATGGTTGTCTGTCCCTCTGTGTTAGCCCTGTGACAGACTGACGATCTGTCCAGGGCATACCCCGCCTCTTGGCCTGTGGTAGCTGAGATAGCCCCCCCCCCCCGACACTGATAAGGATAAGCGGAAGAGAATGGATGGATGGATAAAAGCACATGAGCATTGTGAAATGCTAGAATAATAACATATCAATGTATAAGAGGGCTTTCCTATGAATACATATTTTCAATATACACAATTTAAATAATTCACATTGGGTTTTTTTATATTACTAATAATCAATGTTGCCCATGGATCCCTCATAATACTGTTAACTTATTAGTAATAATTTGGAATATAACTGTAAAAAGAATTAAGTTGCTAACTTTCATAGCCATCAGTAAAACATAATCATCACATTATTTTGAAATGTGTTTGGTGATGATGTTGATGTGTTTTTGTGCATGTGACACACCTGATTAAATGTTATGAACAGTGTAGAAGAGCCCCACCCTACAAGCAGTCTTATTTAGGATGAAGCTTTGTGTTAATTATAGGGCAGATGGAGAGAAAGGATTTAACTGCTGTTTAGACTGTTTGAGCTAATCGGATGTTTGGTGAACATACACAAACAGACTCCTCCAAACAGGCACAGTGTCTCTAACGCAACTCTTTATGTTTGTCCTGCCAGTTCAGTGTGACCTAGATATAGCATAGGCTTTTATTAAAGGAGGACAGTTTAAACTAAAATTAGGAGACTTTGATTAGTGTGTTTCTGCAAAGTTAAGCTATGATGAAATTCTGAATTCGTGATAGCTCAGACCTCTACCACATAGCTGAATGAAGAGCACAATAATAAGCAATACCTACAGAAACAGGACAGAAAATTATGCCAATAGTCGATTTTTAGGTTCAGAAGTCTGAACATCTGTAGTCAATATAAAATGCAATCTAAATAAACTGAGAATGAATGGAGCTGTATGTGTTTGTTTAGAACCAGGGTAGCAAGTTCACAAAAGACTCTCTCCTAAACACAAATAGAAAAATGGCACCCTGGGGTGTGATGGGTTGTTTTCCCAGTTCTAAAAAAAAGGGGGAGATCCAGCTTAGGAAAGCTGTTGCATCTGCTAATGTTCTCAGTTGTCTGTTTGCTTTGGCATTATGTGTGCTTAGGTCAATCAGAAAAGCATCTAAAAAGTTATAGTGAGCCACATTAATGGCATTTGATATTTGTTGTGCAGTTTTTGTCATTTTTAATTCGCTTGTGTTTTGAGTTGTTGATTTTGAGACACTTTGTTCTGTCAGACTGTTTCATTGTCTCCTCTCAGTTTAAGCCAGGACTTGCTCAAGTACAAGTATACACTAAACTTTTCCAGCTTTACTCAACTCTCTGCCTGTCATTTATCAACTTGCAGTGTACACATGCTCCACACAGGCAAACATACAGCTATTTGATCAATGATTAGCCTGTAAAGTAATATGTTGGAAGTCAGCAAGATTTGCCCAATCTCCTTTGTGTTTTTCAACCTAATCTGTAAAATCCCAGCCTGCAGGGAGGAATGTTGCTAATGAGGATAAAAGCTTAACATACGTTTACACAATGGACTGGTCAAGCAGCGGTTGCTAGGCTACTGTGGCCAGAAGAATGGTTAGGACTCGGAGGGTCTCAAAGCCCTCGTTTTGTTTTGTTCCGTTCATATTTAATCTCCCAGAGAGCAGCGGTACTCTTTTATTGCCACAAACTGAGGGGGTTTCCCTTGTTACTTCGTTATTTTCCTCCTTGCTTTCCTTGCTTCCTCCATTCTGTTTGCACTTGCCACTTCTTATTTTTCGTGGCTGCATTTGAGCCAACTTTTGTTTTTGTTTTGTTTTTTTAATCTTTAAAACATTAGCTTTCTCATTTAGCATTCTTCTTTAGCTTTATCCATGCTCACATCTTTGTGCACTATAGCTGCCTTTTCATCCAAAAAAAAAAAAGGGGGGGTTTGTTGTGGTGACATTTATGGAGTTTACTATGAAACAACCCTGCAGCTTGTTATGTGCACTGGAAATTTTCCATAGTAGCTCTATGTTGGGCATGCAACATCGCATGATTAGGGTTTCTAAATGTAATTTGTACTGTATGTCCCCTAAATAGACAGGGACTTTTCCTGGCTAAAACAGGGCCTCTGATGGTTTAGCATACATCTACTCAATACTGGTCAAGAATGCCCAAGTTTTATGAGGATAAGGTCATGGCTAATTTTGGTTGGATTTGCTGTTTTCACTCTTCTTGTGCTTAGTTTGTATAGTATTATTCATTAGATTCATCCAGGTCGTTCCTTTTTGTCTTCTAGTCCACTATGAGTTGCATAATTTTCCTCAAGTTTGAACAGGTGGATTCCATAAAGCAGCAAATATGAGCAGGAAGTCGCACTGAAACCTGGCCCTGAGCCAGTATGCATAATCATTGGAGTTTCACACATATTTTGGTGCAAGCAGTAGTATGCCAGGAATGCGTGCTTGAACGCCATTGAAACTGATAGAGTTCATTTGGAGCGTGTGCAACAGCATCCTCCCATCAGTCTCAGCCTTTTGTTAGACTTCAACACACTGTCTCTGTGTTCCCCTCCCTTTCCTTGTATCTCCACACACTCATCTTCTGTAGATTAGTGAAGACCTGACAGATGCCACAGGAGTGCTGAAGGGATTTCCTTTCAGACCTGTACACTGAAAGTGGCACAGATGTAGCAGGCAGTGAAAAATTTAGAATAGCCAACACCATTGAAGGATAATATTGTGACAGCCACCAGATCTCAGTGCTTAGCCTTGTGCATGACCAGTGACCTTGTTATGTCCAATGCTGTATGTGTAGCACACATAAATTATAGTCTTCTCAACAGGTTATAACTGGCTGGAAAAATGTCTCAACATATGTGGATTCAAGCAGAAAATGCAGGTTTTCCAGGCTTAAAAAGGCAGTGAATGGGTCCCGTAATCATATTGTGAATAATAAACTGATCTGCCATGAATAAGTTTTTGCTGGAACTAAAAATAGATTTGGAAAAACTATAGAAGTAGAAAACAGCGATTCACCTATTACATGTTTCATACTTGGACTAAGAGGAATGGCTTACCAGCTTGGTGCACTGTTAGTTATGGAAATTTTAATAGCCTTTGCTATCTTCCCTTTAAACCACCTTACTACTGTAGGAACAACATTGCAGACGAAACCTCTGTTTTTCTTTACTAGGTCACAACAAGTCACAGCGCAAAGCAAAAACAGGCTTGAAGTAGCTCAGAAACAGTGTCCCTGGAGATGATCTTTTTTTTTTTTTCTTCACTATATTTTGTGTTATCTTACTCTACTCCTGGAATAAGAAGAATATAAGGGAAAAGTTACCAAAGCTTGACTAGGTGTTGCAGGGCAACTTTTCTCTGGCTTCCCACAATTACCCCTGGTGACACACAGACAGTTACTGCCTGTATTTTCTCTGACAAGAGAATGGGCAGAGGGGAGAGAGGAGGAGTTGAGATGCTTTCACTGTGTTTTTTATGACCTCTCCCTGACTGCACCTATTGTT
>VVHJ01034357.1:0-11688 GCA_015107715.1 Tylochromis polylepis
AGCCAAGCACATTTTATTTTATCAGTGAACAGTAGAAAAGTTCAGGAAATGCAACACAAATGTTTTGAGTTGGGTATGATCTACATTTAATCAAAATATTTTATCAGGATGTAAAAATAAAAATAAAAAGTTTTATATTTTTTTCCTACTGAAAAAGACCTCCCCCATAGCCATTCATACTACACCAAAGTAATTAAGTAGTAGATAAACAACTAAATGACAGTAAAGTTCCTGTCTTTTCACTGTCTAGAAAAAAGAGGACATTTTCTAGGAATCAACAAAACCTTGTAGAAAAATTGAGAGGTACTGTTGAAATTGCACTGTTTTTTGTCATATTAAGATATCTCAGATATCTTCTTTACACTGACAGAAATTGTATTGGTCTGGCCCACTTAAAAAGTGGACTGTACGTGGCCCACATTGTAAATGAGTTTGAATGAATTTGTAAAATCTAATACAGTTACTTTCTGTATTTAAAAAAACTGACAAAAAATGTAATTGTAACATTATTTTGTTGCAGTTTCAGTTGTATGTGTTGACTTTGAACTTACAATTTTTCAGTGTTTATATAACAGTGATCTGTAAATTCAACAAGGACATGTGATTTTTAAAACATACTCTTACTGTAAATTTAAAACTTTTGTTTGGTTCATTATTTTACAGTAGTATATGTATTATTTAGAAAATATTGATGTAAATTAAACATTGCTTTGTTGTTTTTCTATTTACACTTTTTTGATGTCAAGATTTTACACAATTTTACTGTTAATTTCACAAACATTTTTTACAGTGTATATGAGGCCATGATGAAAAAGGAGTTGTTCCCGTTTGTAGTAAAATCACGTTAATAAAAAAAAAATAAGCAAAAAACAAACAAGCAAAAAATAGATCTAAGAATCAGGATTCTTCTGAGTTTATGGACTTTCAAGTTTTGATTATTTAAATATTTTCTGTTTAATTCTTAGTTTGCTCAGTGTTTATATCTGCTTCTTTGTTTATTTCACTGGTGTATTTCTTGAATTCTTAGTTACCAGTTGTAGTAGAGTATTCTTACCTCACTTTTTCTTGTTCCATCCTATTGTGTCAATTCCCCTATATTGAGTTCATTAATGTCTGGATTTCCCTATTTAGTTAATACTTCTCACTTCCTGTCTTATTTAAATAGTTATTTATCTATAATATTCTGAGATTTGTTTTACCTTCCCTCCTATCTCATTGTCCTTGATTGCTATTACCTGCATCTTGATACCCAGCTGTGTTCTCTTGTACTGATTGCTCTTCTGTTTATATACAGTGCTGCCTTTCCCCTTAGTCTTTGTCAGTGTCTGTTTACATTCTCCATGTGCTCCTTATGCCTTTAAATACAGTTTATAGTTCCTTTTTTCCAATTTATGTTTTTCCTTTTGAACTTATTAACAACCTAATAAAACTGCTTGCTTTTTGTGGAATCCAGTTTGGCTTCCATATCACACTCCACACAATCTACATAATCTGTAGATTGTAACAGTAAGATAAAAAATAAATGGGTGTGTCAGTGGTGCAAATAACCATAATTCAACATAAATTTCCAGTTAATAAAAAGGAACTGAGTCCATGTCACTGGGCATATTGTCCAATCTATTCAGTTCAGTATTCTGCTCCTCTTTCATCAGTGAGAAAAGAATTGCTTTTCTCATGTGTTTTTATTTTTAGTTTCTTCATATATAACTTTCTCATTGCTTCACTTTGCTTTACTTACTTTACTTACTTAACTGTTTGCTTCTTATATAGGACTGTCAACTGTGCATCATATTTCTTCCTATTTTTTATCTTACTTCTGGTTTTCCTTGTACATATGTTTTGTCTTCTTTTTTTTCAACACACTGAATTTCATCTACTAAAAAATATTAAAATTACACTATTATTTAACTATTTTGACCAGTTTACTATAAAAGAATATTTTTCACAACTGGAGGTAGTGTTTTTTGGCCAATTCATTGCTCTTCAAGTCTTTGCAAGTAACATACACTATACTTATAGCTTTAAGGTGAATTGGTTGATTTTTTTTTTTTCACTTTGGGTAGCATTCGAGGTCTTAGGCCATACTGTTGGCAGAAAGATTTTGTATGATGAAGTTGTGGTGTATGGCAGTCCCTGATTCCAGAACGTCATGGGTTTGCTACATTAATTAGAGAAGCTAATAGTTTTCATTAGTGACAGAATGGAATAGCATCTTTTTTTTTTTTTTTGCCTCACCAGTATATTATATGGCTGTATCCATCTCCATCAATGTTGGCTAGGTGGACTGCCAAACCATATCACAGCATGACCTGTGGCTTATAAACTGCCATAGGTCATCCTCCTCAGAAGTTCTTTTCAATTCCGACCGTACAGTAGCAACATAGCTGCCTACTTATAGGTTGGCTCAGTCTAGAGCTGACCAATCCCCAATCAAGAAGCAAAAGGCAACAAAACTTAACTTCTGAAATCTCTAACAAATGTTGTTGTCATTGGTGTTCTGAACTGCTATTAAGAAAATTAGATTAGCTTTGTATTAGTGTGGTATTTGGCTTGATTTTTTAAAGAAAGAGTAACATTTGTAATTATTACACAAACAGTTTATTTGTCATTTTAATTTTAAATAATTCCACCATCAGGTTGGGGTCTTTCTGTGTGGAGTTTGCATGTTCTCCCTGTGTTTGCGTGGGTTCACTCTGGGTACTCTGGCTTCCTCCCACAATCCAAAGACATGCAGTTAGTGGGGATAGGTTAACTGGAAACTCTAAATTGCCCATGGTTGTCTGTGTGACAGACTGGTGACCTGTTCAGGGTATACCCTGCCTCCCACCCTAAGATAGCTGGGATAGGCTCCAACCCCCCCCCCCCGAAAAGGATAAGCGGTAGAGAATGGATGGATGGATATTGTCTCTTTGTCATTTATCATATTATTGATTTGTGTTTTATTTTTATCCTAAAGGTGGGAATACCTGTTTAAAATTTAAAGATGTATATATGTTTACATGACTGCTAAAGCTTAGCCTTTACTACTCTCTCTGGGGATAATTATGTTAATTTTTAGGTAAAACAGGTTAGTCAGGGTAAATTTGTTACTTTCTCTATTTGGAAAAAAAAAGGTTTGTAAAATATTTTAATAATTCAGTGCTGGTGTCTGTAGCTATATTCAATTCAGTCTGCTGAAGAAAGAGAATAAAGGAGTAAGTGAGAAGGGATGTAATGGTGGTAATCAAGCTTGACAGGGGAACATGAAAGGAAGGAGGGAACATGATCTAGTAGCTAGTACAGAGAAGACGGGAAGTTAGGGAATGAAAGGCAAAAAATGGGGCAAGAGCAAAAAGACTAATAAAAAGCTAAAGGGTGATGTTACAGAGAGAAAAGTAAAAGGTAAAAAGAAAGAATAACACAAAGTAATTTAGGAGCAATAGGAAAAAGAAATGCAAAGTAAGGAAAATAATCACGAACTGCACTAAATCTTCAGAAAAGTGTAGAATTATCGGGCTTCCAGCCACTCTCCTTCCTGTAAAGTCATTTAGGACTAAAGCAGAAGGGATTTGTAAGGTTTGAAGATGAACACAAAACCCATTTTCCCTCATGGCTACATCTGCCACTATGAATTTATATGGCTGTTGTAGTGAAGAGTAGAGAAAAAAATGTGATCAAACATGAGGGAGAATGGAAACTGAGAGACATATAGTAATCAAGCAAGAGAGAGAGAAAAAAGTGAGAACAGTGGGAAGTGCAGAGAAAACTGCTGTGAGATTAGATGATGAGGGAGATTTGAGAGAGAAAAGTATTTGAGAGAAAAGTTCACCAATGCAACTTTTCAGAGAGTCGTTTATATACTTGTTTTTCAGTATTTCCATAATACTTGATGATCCAACATGATGACAAGCAGTACTTACCCAGTGAACTCTAAAAATAGGCATCAATTAAAACATACCAAAGTGAAATCAATCTCTCACCTTATGTCTCTGGAAAACATTGTACTGTGAGACAATGGAGTCTGTAGTTTCTGTCATGTTCATGGACGCGTGCAGGTTCTGTTAACAAAGACTGAAGCATCACTTTTTTGGCTGTTTGCACGTGCACATTGCAGGTAAACCTGTGCTTTTGGGTTAGCTTTCACTACTTTGAGATCACTAAAGATCTGCATTAGGACTGTAAGACACATGCGCAACTTGCATAGAAACAGTGGTGGGAGTAGCAAGCAAATGAACAAGTTACACTGTGATATATCATCTCAGCAGAAAGGTTTTCTCTTGCTAATCACGTCAGCATACATGTGTGATGTTGAGGAGTTAAAATGCAGTGTGAATAAACTTTTCATAGCTCCTTTAAGGACTCCTTAAGGACAACTTTCACAGAGATGGTTCAGATGATGAGAGGAGACATCAGCTCTTGCCACGTTCGATAAAAAATCAAGTTCAATAGTTACAGCCTCTGCTAGATATTTTCATATTAGCACATAATCACTTGGTTGACCGGACGTGCTAAGTTTAACTAGATATTTTGATACATACATCCATCAAATTCTTCAGTAATGGTTTTTAATGCCTCTGTGGAGAGCTCTATCATTCCACCCAGTAGTCAAGCCTTTTATTTCAGCTCTGAGTTTTTCTGTTGTTATAAAAATATATCTTCTTATGCTTTTTTAAAAAAAATAAAATCAAAGGTTTGGCCTTTTGTCTGTTTTCCTGTTTTTCAGAGATATGTTGGCCTCACATGGCAGCCGCACTACAAAAAACATACCACGGAATATGATGGATATCTGTAGATTTATCTACAACAACAGAAAATAAAATTATTAAGAAATAAATAAAATGAGTTCAAGCATAAACTTCTGCAGCAGTGAGGTAACACATCTACAGAGGATATATTTCTGCATAACTATATACAGTTTTACTTGTAGTGAGGTGTTTCCACATTGTGCGGATATCAACCACATGCCACGTCATTATTGATCAGCAGATTTTTTTTTTTTTTTTTAATTTAAGTGGGATAATTATGGGTTTCCATGTCAAACTATGTTATAGTGCATGGTTCCAGTGTAAAGTGTGTAATCACGTTTTCATAAAAAGTGACAATTAATACTTTAATTCCACTTTAAGTGGATATTGAGGTGAACTAATACCTATCTATATAAATGTTTTAGGCAGCATTTTATCCATATTATTTAAATTTTTGACAATCATTTACTGGTTGCCCTACCAAACCATCGAATGTGACACCATTATTACCCTGTGCCTAAAATTAAATGTAAATCTGTTTTTTTCTGTTTTTTAGAGGAAACTATTGCAGACGAAAATACTAAGGGGAATTTGAGAATATATTTCTCCAAAGCTGCCATCCTTTTGGAGATTAATGGACAAGCATGTCTATGATACTAGTCTTCTCTGCTGCCTTACCTCTCAGCATATTTGATTTATGGACACTCAGCAGTGCATGAGTTCTAATTTGAAAGGGGTTTGTTTTCAGTCATGAAGATGGAATTTTAAATGTTGTGATGAATGAACCCTTGTGGTTTTTATTTATTACTCTTGTGGTGCTTTTGTGTGTGTGCGTGTGCATGTGCATATGGTTTTCTGCGTTCCTATTTGTGCATGTATATGTGCATGTGCCCATATAATTTTGTAAATATAGCCGCACTGTTATTTATGTACTTGGAAAAGTGCTGACACTGTGTTTTCTGTCTGGCATTATAAATTTATCACCCTTAGGTAACTATGTCTTGCAGAATTCAATATTACGTCTCACCTATTGGGTGCCAGTGTGAAAAATCAAAGAATAAGTCATGCCCTCCGGTACTTTCAACCATTCTGTCTGTGCATATGGATTTACGTTATCATCCAACAACTGCGTACGGCACAGTGTTTGATGTTTCTGTGGTCAGATATTGAATGAACCTTGGAGAAATGTGATGCTCTTTGGTGAATTTACAGGGGTATAGTAAGGGCTTAGGGAAGAAAGAGAGGGCAAAACAGGCTAATAACCTATGTGTATTGGTATGTGTGCTCATTCAAATGAGGAGTTCAGATGCAACATTGCTACAAAGAAAATTATTTATGCTGGACTGCTGTCTGTAGTTGTTAGTGAGACTTCAAATAAGGAATGGAAACAGCAGTGGCACGTACATAGTATAATGCAAATCATTTATTCACCTTATTGATTTGATTTGCAAGTCATGATGTAAAATGATTCCTGAGAACTGCAGAGTTTGGTCTGCTGTAGTTTATACATTTTTTTTATATTTATTTTTATTGTGTTTTATATCTGCTGTACATATTCAGTTCAGTTCACTGTATTCTATGTGCAGAATACAGTGTGTTACATGTATCTGTAGCCTTCCTACCTTCTAATGACTTGCTAATGTCTTCAGTGCTACAGGGCTATGCTCTGTTTTCTTCCTCTTTCATGTATAAAATACTTTAGCCCCTCATCAGCTTCTGTTGTGTCATAGAGACTGGAGATAGAACATAGACATTTGGAAGAAAAGAAGCACAGTTACCATTCATATTAACAAATTGAATATACATATTAAATTTGTGAAAATGTGACATGCTTGTTGATTAGATCAAACTTGCAATAGCCTTTTCTCCACAGTGTGAGATTATTGTTATTTTTAAAGACTGGTACAAATAGGCTGGTTCTCAGAACTCTGTTAGCCTCATGTTGCTTTGAGAACTCATGTCAAAGTGTTGATTGCCAGACCTCCTTTATTAGCTGGCAAATTGCGCTAATTGGCATTCAGTCTAATATAACTGGCACTGAGGCGGTGATTATAATTGCTATTATAAGATGTAAAGCCCTCTCTTTATTTTGCATTTTGTAAAACTAAAGCTGGTTACCAGTAAAATATCTTAAGTTCTCAGAATTTGCTCTCATTAAGAGTTGTTGTTGTGTGCTTTCCTGATATTGAGTCTTTTTCTCCTTTGTTTTACTTTTATTCAGGGAGGCCTCATAGCACTCCTCCTCCTAATCCTCCTTTTCACCCTTGTGCTGTATACCCGCCACCGATGGTGCAAGCGTCGCCGTATCCCCCAAAAGAGTGCCAGTACCGAGGCCACACATGAGATCCACTACATTCCCTCTGTTCTGCTCGGACCACAGGGCCGTGACAGCTACCGGGGTTCTCGAAGCACACACCAGCATGGCAGCTCTGTCATTGGAATGCCTATTCGTGAGACTCCAATTCTTGATGATTACGATTGTGATGACGAGGTGGACGCAGGTGGGCACTCACTTAACTCCACACCCAACCAGATCCACAACAAGCTTAGTGATGGGAAGGTCCTAGATGACTATGGAGTTGGCATCCAAGGACATCCAGATATGATGTGCAAAGAAGATGATATTAAGCATAATTTTGACAAACGAGGTAGGTTGGTTGTCTGAAAGACATTCTCCTTGAAAATGAAATTAGAATTATGGAAATATGAACACTGCATGCATGAAATTGAGATTTATGGGATCCCTGTCATATTAACTGCATGATGTTGGTTTTCTTCCTATCATACAGCTGTGAGCAACATACTAAAAAAAGAAATGGCAGGTGTCATAGGAAATGTGTCGTGCTCAGTGGTAGTTGTACTGCTTTTATGAGTATGTTTTGTACATCCATGGTGTCTCTCTGTGCCAGGTGCTCAGATTACTCAGCATGGACATTTGACTTGGCCAAGGCCAGCCCACCCATGTTGTTGATTGCACAGCTTGTACTGCTTATATTTTTTCAGAAAATAAGTAGTTTTGTATGATTCCTGCCATCATCTAACATTCGCAACAATACTGTCTTTAAGTTGGTCCTACTGTTTCCTACTAAAATAAGAAAGACACGGTCTTAAACATACACTGCTCTTTCTTGGTTGTCATATCCGTCCATTCACCCTACTATGTGTATCAAGTTCAAATCTAATGTACTGTCATTTAACATCATTCGTGAAGGTCAAGTGACAGAGGCCGCTTGTCAAGTCAATTAGATGCCGAGTTGTGTCAGTGGGCGGCCTGTTAACCCCTGGTAAAAAGAGTCATGGGTCTCCACTTTGAGCGAGATAAATATGTATCCTATACAGTATTGATAAAACTTTTTTTATGCAATAAGAATTTAAAACTCCACTGCAAACATCATAATTTCAAGCTATGTATAAAGTATTTGTTTACAGTATCCTCACAAACCTCCTCTGTTGGAGTGCATTAACTAATTGTAGGGTTCCTTGGTTATTTGTTCCACACTGAAGTACAAATCTAAATCCATTAACATGCTAAAAATGCTCAAAATTATCAAGTTGATGGATATTTCAATTTTTTAAGTTTAAATTCTCCTATTTAAATACTGGTCTGTTTTTTAAAAAAATGTATAAAAGGGAAATCAATTGGAAACCTGTTGTTTGATGTTGTTTCAACAATTGTTTTTATAGAGGAAAAATTAATAACATGATAAAATATCATTATGTCCAGATTTCTGAACAAAACACTGACCTGAACTCACTGCGACTATAAAACTCAACGATATAGTACTTTCAGACACAAACGTCCATATTCACATTCACATCAGTTTAATTCGTATCTTACTCTCCAGTTCTTTGAATTCCTTAGATTAACTATAGAGACAGATTCATGAGCTATTAACCTTTCAGCTACAGAAATATAAAGACATGATTCAGCCATAAAAGTGACCAATTTAAAATTAAGATCTACCTGTATTTATTATTCCCTGACATTTTTAGTGTACTGGGCTAGCAATTCATCTTCTTCTCTCTGTCTCTTTTGAGATCTCATATATGTAGTCTCAAATAAAGCAGCCCTTATCCAAAAAACACCCATATCTTGCATGTGTTTCTTTTGTAAATTTTTGTTATCAAAACAATTATCAAAATTGTAATTTATGAATTCAGTCTTTCAGTATGTGGGTTATCAAATTGTTAAAATCAATTATAAATGATTATAGGTTAAAAGTGTTGTTTTTGTCTGATATACATTTTTTATCTTCTTTCTTTTCATTAATATCTGTTTTTGTGTTCTTTATTTTAAATATTTTTATTTTTTTGATTACTGAATTTTATATGGCAAGGTAAACGGATGAAATTCATGATTCAAACTTAATTCAGACTTGCTGTCTAAATACACATCCTAACTAATACAAATAACACAAATTTGACTTTGCAGTGATGCAACAATTTAAATAACATCGATTCAAAATTTATAAATCGATAGCAATAAAATATAGTATTCTTTAACCCTGTCCATTTTTTAAAATGATTTATTTTTTGTTTGGCCATAATTTAATGTGTAATGCATACTGACTTGGTTAAGATTTGAAAAATAAAACTAAACTTATTCGAAATCTTCCGTAGACTTAGATTTAAATGGAGATACTCTCTCAGAAACAACTGACTTGAAGTGCACTGTTCTTTGTATTTAGTAGAGAGACTGACAGGAAAATGAGCTAATGGTGGACGGTGATAAATTGCTAATGTGGCTAATGCTTTGTTTTGGATGGTCAACAACTACCTCCCTGTGGGATAAAATGGCCCAAGCCCACAGGCTCAATATGTCTGTCTAGAGGACAAAGGGTTATGTGATTGTACTGTGGTTCATTACTGTCAACCATAAAAGCATACTGAAGTTCTTTGTGGCTGGCATTGTTTATTGGGTCTTGGCTGCATTATGTGTCTAATTTAATAGAATAATTAAAATTTAGTCTACTACTTGTATTCACAGAATTTTCTGTGTATTTATTAACCTAGCCCTTGCATGTTTTTATTTTCTTCAATGGCCCAACTAGTTTGTTGACTCATGCATTAACTTTTAATGTGTCTATATGCAAACATACAAGATTAAAACCACAAAAGCTTTATTCTCAGCATATAATTTCCCCAAAACCAAATGCATTAGAAGTCCAAGGAATGAGTAACTACTTCAGATATTCAGTGACTGGCCTAAGAATCACACCACTGCTCTGCCAACATAGTCCTGAGGGCATCTGGAATGGGGCCACTGGTCTTCACATTAATAACAAGCAAATCCATCCAATTTCCATTTAAAATGACTCTTGTTAGTCCTATCTAACACACACTCCGGAGCAGGGGTAAGCAGCAGAATGCATTCACCTCACTGGTTCATCCATGAACAGTAACAGTAACAGCTCGTTTTTTTTCTGTTTTTTTTTTCCCTGCTGCTGGCAGTAGTGTTTCTCACTTATTTTGAAAGTAACATTCAAGGTCACATTATTTTCTGAGTGAATGCAATAACTAAAAGAACAAAACCAACTTCTGTTTTTATAGAAAAGCTTGTATCAATATCTATGGCAAGAAAGTAACTGAAGTTTAGAGTAAATAATATTTTTTGCTATTGTTGATTACTTTTACCTGACGAACATAATCACTATCTGTTGTAGTTGATGAAGCATTACGTTCAAAAGTTGCATTAGAGCTGTCATAACATGTTTGGAATGGATGTCGACCAAAAGAGGATGGGGATTTATATTCATAAAGTATAGCGGTTTCAAACAAACATGTGTTTTAAGTAATTCTATATTTTCTGTGCTTTAAGTCAGACCCCAATCTTTCCCTAGAATGGCACGAGTCCTTAAACAAAACCATTAAAATGTTTTAAAATGTCACCACAGGAGAATTTTGTATTGGAGTTAAAAATGTGTTCTCATGAAGCATATTGCTGGTACATTTTCTACATTAACACATTTGTGATTTGCAAAATGCACTATGTGGATTAACATTATCAAATTTGGCACTGCTGATGCGTATGGATTACATAGATATCCTAGAGGACAAGTCCGTAGAAACAATAAGTAAGCACTGTTTATTAGCTGCATCTCACAATGGATGGACATGCATAATGGTAATATACTAAACATTAAAGATTATAAAGATTATAGCTTTATATCAGTTCTCACTAGTAATGCGATCTAACTCATTAGCAGAAAGAATCAATAAAAGTAAATTGAAAATTCTATTATGTTTTCATAGTCCATACGACTTCCTGTTGGGCCTTTTATTCCTTTTAGTGAAATCATGTTGCTTGCAAAAACTGTTGAATGCAGTTACTTTGTATTTATTTCACGTTGTAAACACTGATGAAGCCTTGGACAACTCATGGAACCCACTGAGAATCACTGGGATGATACTTAGATTTTACAACTTTAGATATGTGACTAAGTCTTGCTTAAAATAGACAAAAGAGAAGCATGCATTTAGACAGAAGATCCCTAGCTGCTACAGTAGATTTTTAAGTTCCCTCCCCCCTGTGGAGCAGCTACCCCCAATCTGAGTGAAAGCACATTTTTTTTCCAGGAATAATGGATCTGTAAGTTAGTGTTTGTTTTCCCACTGTTTTTTTCTATACCAAGAACACAGGACCAGAAAACATCTAGCAAACAATATAACTGTTGCTAAATATTACAAAAAAACCACTAAACAGTAATTACTGTATTTAGCCACATCCAAGACTTCTCAGTGCCCTCAGGGAAAGCAAGGTCATGGCAGCGATGAATCATATAAGCATGTGGCTCTTTTTTATTTCTTTCAGTAATAAATGAGGAAAGTCTGGCAAAAACTTTGTTTGAGATTTGTTTTAGATATAGTCTTAACTGTGGATTCTTAAAGTCCTTCATTGTTGGCGCTGAACTCACTCACTTGAAAAGGATTTAAGGGGGGGGGGGGGGGAGGGGGGGGGGAAAAA
>VVHJ01034358.1:0-11713 GCA_015107715.1 Tylochromis polylepis
GTGGTGACCACAGACCACTTCTCAGTACCTATGCTTTCTGGATGATGTTTTGGTCACTTTTGAATGCTGGCGGTGATTTCACCCTAGTGGTAGCATGAGACGGAGTCTACAACCCACACAAGTGGCTCAGGTAGTGCAGCTCATCCAGGATGGCACATCAATGCGAGCTGTGGCAAGAAGGTTTGCTGTGTCTGTTAGCGTAGTGTCCAGAGCATGGAGGCAGCCACAGGACCTGGGTACCTGCAGTCATTGTATGCCAAAGTATTCTAGAGTCAAATGTGAGACCATCTGCCCAACAGCTACAGCTTGAGTGACACTGTGTCATGCAACGCGCCAATGATTCCCAAGCACAGCAGCAAATCTGCAGCAGAATGACTGAAAAAGACTAGAATCGTGTGTTGCAGTGGTCCAGTCAATGTCCAGACCGCAATCTGACCTGAAATGCTGTGTCAGGACCTCAAGAGAGCTTTCAATAAATATGTCCACACACCTCAATGAACTGAAGCAGCGTTGGAAAGAAGGCTTTGCTGAAATTCCTCCTCAGCCATGACTGATAAAGTCACACAGAAAACCATGACCTTAAGTTATTCCTGATAAAAGTGGCTCTTCGAGTTATTAAATCATGGGATGTAAGTACTTTTTCAAACACCACTTCTGCGTTTTGGCTCCGTTTTTATTGAAAAACTAATGACATGGTTTAATGTGTGTTTAGGTTTGTGTGACTGTAAATCAGTGTTTGGATTATCAGGGGATTGTTGGAAAATGTAATATCCCTTTAAAGTCTGAACCATGAAATAATTGCCAGAAAATTCTAAAAAGTCTTTTTTGAACATGGAGCATTTATTGGGTTTTCTGACAAATGAAAAAAAATTGCATAGTATTTTCTGCACTTTGCTTTTTTTCCCCCAATTTTTTGCTTAATAATGTATTGTGCAATTTTTTAGGTTCTTCAGTGGTTTAAATAAAAAAAACAAAAACACCACACACACCAATGATGTAGAAGTTTCAAACTAATAAAAACTGTATATATCAAATATGATCTATAACACTAGGTGTTAACAGGATATTATAAACAAAATTTCATGAGTGCTGAAAGAAAGATGGTCACACTGTGTGTAGTTACATGACGAATATTTTATTTAACAACATTTTAACTGGTTTGTACAGTACAAACAAAAAAGGCTGGGGTGCATCAGTGTTGTTGCACAGAAAAATGTTTTTAAGAAACTGGTTTATAATCAAACTAAATCACCAGCTTGGTCCGTTTCCGTCAAAACATAAATATCACCTTGCTTTTTGACTGTCACTCAAAGACTGTGCATAAAGACACTGGCTTTTGAAAACGTGTCTAAAATACTGCATGCACAGTACAGCTGCAACACTAACTAACCACGACGTGATCTTCAAGCTTCAGATGAACCTCGTTTAATGTTACTGAGTAAACCAGCGAGTGCTTTCTAACATACTGGAAGCAAAGGGAAGCTTTCTCACAAAGACACACGTTTAATAACAGACAGAGGCACAAACAGAATTACAGTACATGACACTCAAACATCTATTTACACATCAACAACGCACAAGTTAGGACCAAACCGACACCGGAAACACAAACAGAACGAAGATCGCAGCAGCCAAAGTGAACTGTTGAGACCTGTTCCTTGGTGATAGGTTCAAATCTGTGACACTGCATGAATATTACCAGAGCTGCCGGTTCAAAACGCAAAAGCTTTGACAGTTTATTGTGACATTTTTTAAGTGTAACAATATGGCTAAAAATCCTAACCAAACCGAGCAGCGCTAAACACCTCTGAGTGTAATGTGACCAGGCACGTACGACAGATGGACATTAAAGAGGAAGTTAGTCAGGGTTTGACTCTTACTCACAGGCAGATTGTGTACAGTGTGCAAGGGTACTATTTAACCAGGTAACATCCACCAGGTCTCAGGCGATCTGTAAATGATTAGGGCTGGGTTAATATCCACCACATTTCAGGGAGTTTTTGCTCACTTTACACCCAAAAAGGAAGCAGAAAAATAGACGAACTGCAATCCGACACGGCCACCGGTGATCTGCTGGATGTTAAGAGCGAAAGAAGCAGAGTGAGAGACACCGTAATGACAATGTGCACCCCAAATTAAAAAAGGGAACCAAACGCACATACGATGGCCAAAGTCAACATATAAATAGTACTCTTTTAAAAAAATACATATTTACAAATTAGCAATTATACTATCTTTGTACAGTAAGTGGAAGGTTTTGAGGGTTTTGGGTTCGTACATGTGCATAAAGCAGCCGTTAGGAGCAGTGTGAGCCTGGGTCCATATATCTGTTTTAAATCCTTTCAAATACATTTGGGATGCACTGCAGTCGAACTGAGGGTTGAATCAGGGTCGAGTTACCCCAAATCCTTCAAGTTTTAAAGCCCTGTTGAAGAAATTTTGTCAACTTCAACAAAGAATATTCACTTTTCCACCACAATTTGAATTAGAGGAAACAAGTTCCAAGAACACAAAAAAAGCTGTGAAAATACAGGTAATTTTGTGTATCAGATACTGCACAGTACTGTAATATTTTTACAGCAGGAACACTGTAAAATAACAGGCTCACGCAGGCAAATATTAACTGGAATATTTGTTAGTGTTGTCTTGAAGGTGGCAAAAATCCAATCTTTCCATATCAAAAGCAAGCTGCAATCTTTTTTAAACTCCATTTTAAACATATTGCTCTGTTTGTTTCTCAACTTTAACCTCGTGACCTCAAA
Organism: Tylochromis polylepis; assembly: GCA_015107715.1. NCBI lineage: Eukaryota > Metazoa > Chordata > Actinopteri > Cichliformes > Cichlidae > Tylochromis > Tylochromis polylepis. The sequence continues at coordinate 2,763 of VVHJ01034358.1, forward strand.
GCTGAGAGCAGTGAACTGAAATCTTGGAGGTCCCATGTACCACAAAAGGTAAAGCCAACAGGGCAGGCTGTGTAATAGAAAGTACTTTAAATCCATATCAGACTCGGTGTTCGTGCCACTGAAGAAGCTGCGTGTGACTAAACAGGCTCGAGAGACTAAACACGACACTGAACACCACCGGCGAGGAGGAGTGTACGGCACCCCTCCCTCAGTGCAAGCACAGTACATCACCCACAAATACAACAACACACAACAAAGCCACGACTCCACAAACGATCCCCTCACTGCAAGAAATATTCATCTCAATAAATCGCTCAAGTGAAACAGGTCTGCAAAGTTCTATATTTCCATCGTTTAAATGAGGCAGGCAGCACTGAAAGAAGTCTTGTCCAGACAAATATTCTTCCAGTGTACAATAAATTCATAAATAAATACATAAATCAATAAATATATCCTCGTAGTGCAGCATGAGTGAAAATAGCTTTTTTTCAAAAAACTACAGGAATTCACGCAGTCACGACAGCATGTATAAAATATACTTTGTGTCACACATGTCTACACCACACACACTGTACACTGTTTGGAATACATAAATCTGTAATGGCTGATAATGCTACACATGGCTAACTCTTCAGACAAAGCGTCACAATGATGGCAGGATCTGGACCCAAGCAAGTGAAGCCAGAAACACACCACACGGGTGTGGTCTCATTTCTACAAAATGTTGTTGTTAATGTTCATTTTATTATTTGGGAATCACTGTATGAAATACGCAGGACTGATTGTTGCTTATTTATTTATTTAGCCTTACAGCTTTTGTAATAATAAACTTTTTTTTTACTTCTACAGTATTGCCTGAAAAGTTAGTTTTAGTGCATTTGGGCCATTTGAAGGATTTTTAAAGCATTTGAAGACATTCTTCATGTCACGTTAACAAATTTGACGCACATATGGGAAAAGTCAGCAGACATGAGGAAAGATGAAGTTCATTTTGACCTGAAGGCAGAGTGCAGGTTAAAATAATTGAACGCACTATCTCAGAATGAGCCGAGATGCGCTCGAGGTTACATAACCTCGGTTCTCTGAGTGTTCCCGTAATCAAACAGCAGAAAGAAAGCTTTACAGAAAACTCCAGGATTCGGAGCACATATGTAATAAAGTCTGCTGGGAAAAAAAAAGAAAAAAAAAAGGTTTTGTCCACCAATCACTGGGTCCTGCATCCAGACCAGCTGCTTCCAGATGTTTTTTGTTTTGTTTCGTTTGTTTTTTGCTGAATTAAAGCCCCAGTCAGTCCTTTGCAATTTCTGTATATAAATAAAAACAAAACCACACAGTTTCATTTCAGAATGAAAACACAATACTAAAAAAACGTCAAAAACAATTAAACTAATTTTTTCCCTTGTGAAAAAAGTATAATTCAAAATATAAGTCCTTGAACCATCACAGACAGCTGTGCCATTGACTGATCATCATTTACCCGTCATCCACACAGTATTAGCACTTCCCCCTTTAATTGTCTCTACCCATTCTCAGCTCACATAGAGTTTAGGATAAAGATTGTACAATAAATGCACATTTTATGTCACTTTTATCTATTCTAACATCAGCTCTGACAGATATAAGTGTTCTGCAGGTAAATACAGTTTAGATTATTCTGTAGGTTAGACAAAGCGCCGTTGTGCTCAATGACTTCTACTTTGCTGATTTTGGCTCTATTGCTTGCGTTGCCGCTTCTCTGGTTAACAAGGTGCATTAATGCATCTAAATCTCTGAGCTACACTTTAGGTGATGGAGGCAGAGCTTATTGCAGACTGTGTCACCCCTTGGGGCAAATCTGGAAAGCACTACAGTTCTTTGTTTGATTTCTAACTACATACTCTATACAAAAATCAGTTTCTAAGGTTATAAATACTGTGATAATTTTCCCTCTAACAAAATAATATACATTGCACGTCACCCCACTGTACTCTACGTGTGTAAAATAATTAAGGGTTTTCGTTTACAGGCCACAGTCCTAAAAATAATAATCCTTTCTATATATTGAGTGCGCGTTAAACAGTTAGAATAATTATAACTTTAAATTCTCTGGTGAATAGGACATTCTTTGGAGTAAATTTGTGATTCATCACCAACTATATCAACTCTAAGATCGAAGATGAAGCAGAACACCTCTGCAATTGCCAGTTGTTACCGAGGGTGGCGCCAAACTCCAACTAAGCAAAGGCATACTAGATTACAGCTTAGACCATCTTATTGGATTTCAGAATTTCAGCAGATAGCATGGCCTGTGCAGCTGTTAAATCCCCACCGTAAAGAGCCAGATTTCAGGCTGTGTGTTCACCATTTCTTTGGCTTTGCTCTTCAAAGCTCTCTGTGAGCACTTAATCAAATGCTGAAAGCAGAGACTGTAATTATCCTTTCAGACCTGCGATTTGAGAACGCTTCCATATACAAAATCTACAATAACATACAAACTACAGCTAAAATATATACTGCACTATGCTGCCCACTACGACACGTGTCTGATATTTTAAACAGAAGTGTGTCATTTAAAAAAAAAAAGAAAAAGACGTGGATCATTGTTGTTCTAACGCCGCCCGGGCCTGAACTCAAACATTATGTTTAAGGAGACGCCTATACACGTTGACAAAAGCTTCATTATTCATCCTTTCACCTGGACTGTTACCCCGCGGCTGCTTTAATTTTGTTTTACAGTGTGTCATCCTGAGACACACTGCCGTGTTGAAAAAGAGTCACGCTGTCAATGAGTTGCAGTTGAATTCCTAGGAATGTACAGTAGATTCAATCCGTTTCTTTTCAAAGGAAGAGAGGATTTAAAAGAAGGAAGTGTGAGAAATTTCAGAAAAACAAGAAGTCCAAAGTGTGTTGATGAAAGCAGAAAGTAGGACCTTTCAAAGGCCCAAACCCATAAACTGATAACGCTATTGTTATCTAAGCCTGCTATAAAATAAGCTTCTATAGTTCCAATTTACAGTATATCTAAAATTGCTGTGGCTCTTCCTTCATTTATAACCTCCCTTATCCATTAAAGCCTCATTTACACCTGCTGTACTTGCTCTCCTGTGCTGCCCTGTTTAGCTTCAAGAGGTGTGGTCTCAGCCACTGGAGATGGAGCTGCTGCTGGCGCCTCCACCAGTGGGACCTTCTCCTTCACAGGAGAGGCAGGAAGCGTCACAGCAGTGCTGGCACTGGCAGGAGGACCCTCGGTGGAGGAGGAAGGAGGCTGGGCACCGGCAAAGCCACGAGCAATCTCGTCGAAGGTCTTGCCTTTGGTCTCGGGGACTTTGATGAATGTGAAGATGAAAAAGACGATCAGTAAGCCGGTGAAGATGAGGAATACCCAAGGCCCCAACCACCCCTGAGGAGAGAAGACAGCAGAGTCAGAATTATCTGTAGCAATGAGAGAGTTAACGAATAAATAAGAATCGGAAAATCAGTAAATGAATAATCTACAGTGAAGCAAAATAAACCATAAGAAAAAAAAAAGATCACTTCTCCCTTACCTGAAGTGTGGGGAAGCTCATTCCAACCAGGAAGTTAGCCGTCCAATTACAGCAGCCGGCCAAAGCCATGGCTGCCGGGCGGGGCCCCTGGGAGAACAGCTCGGCCACAATGAACCATGGGATTGGACCGGGGCCCAACTCGAACATAGCCACAAAAAGCATGACAGCCAAGATGGCCACGTAGCTCATACCAGAGATGTTATCCTGCTCAGACAAAGAGGACACCAGAGAATGAGCTACTACTGCACGCTCACTGACTGACAGGAACAGTCGGAGCATGCAGTGGTGGATTATTTGCTTGTCAGTGAAACCAAGTATATTTATTTGCCCCTTAATTATTTATTATTATTTTTTATTATTTTATTATTTATTATTATATTTTTTCTACATTTTCACATTGTTATACAAACCAGTGACTGAAAATGGCAAGGGACAAAAATACAGAAAAAAGTAATATTAAATAAAATAATTAACAAATTAATTGATTTTTAAAAATGTAAATGGCTATGGGAAATAAATGATGGAAATGCTGCGTCAGACATTCAATATAGCAACAAATACCAAACAACTGATGTCGTATTTACTTTTGGCTGCGGAGAGAATAAATCACATCTTTGTTCTTACTCGGTCTCTGTATTGCTCTCTGACATCACTGAACTCACCAGCAGGAGGGACACAGTCATAAGCAGAGCGCTAACCGCCATCCCGCCCAGTCCCAGGAGGTGCAGAGTCCTGCGCCCTGCTTTCTCCACTAGGAACAACTGTAGGACAGGGAAATTGTGAGTGATGTGCTTCCGAGCGCACACAAACGCATACCAAGATGAAAGAGAAACATGGCAGCGTCACTCACAGAAACGACGGTGAAGATGGTGTTGACGATGCCGGCTCCGATGGTGGCGTAAATGGGCTGCTGCACACCGGCTGAGGAAAAGATCCCAGTGGAGTAGTAAAACACCTGAGGGAGGTAGAGGGGATGGAAATGAGAGTATGAGGGATGTAATATTACCCAATTCATAACAGTATCAAAATAAATAATGCATATGTTATTTTCCCGCTGTCATCCATCTTTTATAAACCAGTTTTTCTATAGGATCCTTCTGGGAGCTGCCTAGCAGTGAGACTAGAACAACCCAACATCCAGGAATAACAGCTACACCCAATTTTATAGCATGTCAAGTTGCTTATAGGACTTTTTTTAGGCAAATAACAACCTTTCGAGGCATTTTTGTCCAATATTTTTTTTTTCAGATGAACTAATAAATCCAGACATGTAATAAACAAATGCTCAGAGCACTAAACTGCCCTCCATCTCTGACTCTGACCCACACTCTGAGATGTACCTCTACCTGTCTATACTGGTCAACATTAATTCTATTTGAGTCTAATAACAATAGTACAAGTACAATAACATATATGGATTGCATAATACAATATTTATGGTATAAAACATATTGCACACCACACATGCATATGGTAAACAGTGTGTAGTATACAACGCAATATGTATTTTATAAAGTGTAAGAGCTAACATCTGTTGATTATATGAGATCCATCCTCTACCGCTTATCCTTTTCAAGGTCGTGGGGGGGGGCTGGCTCCTATCCCAGCTGTCTTAGGGTGAGCGGGTACACCCTGGCCAGGTTGCCAGTCTGTCACAGGGCTAACACAGACAACCATTCGCACTCACATTCATACCTATGGGCAATTTAGAGCTTCCAATTAACCTCTCCCCACTAACTGCATGTCTTTGGACTGTGGGAGGAAGCCAGAGTACCTGGAGAGAACATGCAACAATGGTGGAATTGAACTCAGGACCTGCTTGCTGTGAGGCAACCGTGCTAACCACCGTGCCACCCAGATTATCTGACACCCATAAAAATAAAAAAAACACGATTTAATGTCATTTAAAGTTGACTTCCCCTATAAGTGCACCTCGCTGTGCAGCTTTGCACTGCTTCTGCTCTTTTTAATCCCTCTGTGGGATTAAAGTGGTGTTAAATTTAACTTGAAATTAATTTTGGGGAAGAATATGAAGTTGTAGGGAGTAAAATGGTAAGCAGGGCTGGTGGTGAGAGAAGACTGTTGGCATGGGCAACATGGAATATGTTCTCCATTGGATGCTTCAGGACGTTTGTGTGGAACTCTGCGATTTTGGTCATAATGTCTCCATCATTATTCCCCTCCATGAGCACCAGTGGTTTGAGGGACACCAGTAGCACTGCTGTTATTTTTATTACTTATATTTATCTGTTTTAGAATTTTTTTTTAAATATAAGGACACGGGAAGCATAAACATTAAACTTCCATCCATCCACTTCAGGGCCACCAGGGAGGCTGGAGCCCATCCCAGCTCTCATGGGGCAAGAGGCAGGTACACCCTGGACAGGTTATCAGTCTGTTGCAGGCTGCACAAAGACAGGCAATCTTTTTTTTTTTTACATTCACACCGCAGCCAAATTCACCAATTAGCTGAATGCCATGGACGTCTTTGGTCTGTGGAAGGAAGTCAGAGTACCCGGAGAAATCCCTCGAAGGAATAGAGAACATGCACACCCTCGACCTTCTTTCTGTGAGGTGACAGCGCCAACCGCTGCACCACCATGCTGCACAAAAACCAGACAATAAAACCCGTTAAACTTACTGCGTTAATTCCTGACAGCTGCTGGGAGAGCTGCAGCATGACGGCGATGAGGAGGGGCTGTCGGTACGCTGCCGTGCGGAACAGTTCGGCGATGGTTACTTTCTTCTCCATGGCCATCTTGGCGCTCTCCTCCTTCATCTCCTGCAGATCTTTGCTCACATCCTCAGAGCCACGCAGACGCACAAGCACTGCGGACAGAACAGAAAAGTTATGTTCACCCTCACAGACGCGAAAGACAAAACAACAAAACAGCAACAAGGAGACGTAGACATTCAAGAGTGACATGCTGGAACAACAACAAAGCTATCGGACAGAATTCACCACAGTTCATACGCAGATTAGTTTTTGATGGATGTTTATCACACATCAAACTGAGGACAGTGCTTCTGCAATCCATGAACTGCATTTTAAAATGAGCTATAATCTTATAATGGCCACCGGCGGGCGCTACACAGCAAGATTCACACGGGCTGAGTTCAAAGTCTTTTCAGACATGCTGTCAAGAGACAATCTGCATACTTATTGCTTCACAAAAGACTGTGCGTTATAGCAGCTTTGTTTATCGTGACCTTGAGTCATAACCTCAGGACACAATGCACAGTGTTACAAAATATTATAGTAAATTCTCTTGCTACAATATAAATTTGTGCATTTGGACATTATAGCACATTTAAACATCATGTTTTAAACTTTGCTTTCTGTAGAGAATCTGCAGTCACTAAACGGTCACAGAAACTGTTTGTTTATCTTATGGAGGTGTGAAGGAGAAGTGGGTCAGGGCCTCAGAGTCAAACCAAACAGGCTACACGCTGAACAGATGCCACAACCTTCTGTCTGTTCAAGGACTCCTCTGATCAGGCTAGACCGTCATCCTGACTCAGCTGATCCCACCTCTGTGTCTGTAACGGATCTCTCCCTTTCTCACATTGAAAGTAATACTGCAACGCTGTGGTAACTGCTAAGTCGTTCCAACATTATTACATAAAGACACTGTTAGTCAATGGGACCATCTCAAGGTGGTCTTTAGCTGTAATGCCGGTGCTAATAGAATGCCGTGGAGATCGAGACAGTGAACCCAACAGCAGGTCTTTGACAGCAGTGGCGATGTAACAAAAGCTCCATGAGTGACTGAAGTCACATTTCTGTTGGTGGTAGTTTAATTTAGTTTATTAAAATCCTTATTATCCCCATTAGTAGCAGGTATACAGTAACAGTAGCATTTCCATCCAAAGACTATACTTGTATGTATTATACTTGATATATTTTAAGTCAAAGTGATTTATTTATTAGTAGACAGTTCCTTCGCTCTTATTTTGAAAGGTCAGTCACTGCTAATGAGCTAGCTCTGGCCCACTCTCATCTCAGGGTGTTGTTGTGATGGTTTTCAGTACAAGTTTGCTAACTCGAGTCTCTTTGCTTCTACTGCAGCTTCCATTCTGCACTGGGGTTCCACTGTGAGGTGGTGGGGCATTGTAACCAGAAGCTGGATGTTGCTACTCTGACCTCACTGAGGCTGCAGAGGAGAGCGAGAAATACCGCCGCCAGGTGCAATCCAAGATGTTGGAGTCGGAGTCCATCCATGGGAAATTATTGGAGTGTCAGCTGATTATTGCTTTATTGTCACAAAGATTATATTGTTATTATTTATCAATTCATTTGGGAAAGTGTGGCTATGCCTCGTTTTGGGTGCACACAGTGCTCTGTCAGTATTTACAGCAGCAGGAAAAGCAGTAATGTTGTGTGTCATTGCAGTATTAATGTAGCAGTATTATTGTGTACCGTTGCGCGCCTGCTCCTCCTGTTTGAGGTTGATGAGCAGGAAGCGGGGGCTCTCGGGACAGAAAGGCAGCAGGATGCATTGCAGGACAGCGGGGGCCACAGTGAGGGCCAGCAGCAGAGGCCACAGCTTTTCTGAACCCAGCAGAACGTCCAGACCAAAGATCTTGACACCAGGAGACACAGAAAAAAAGAAAGTAAGACAATAAGACTGATATCCTCTTGTAGATACTACCCAGCCATTTTTGTAGTAAGACGAGACTAAAGAATCTTTTTTTAAACTGATACAGGTCACTTTGACCTGGGCCAAGAATTCTCTCATAATTTTCTCATTGTTTAGAATATCTTAGGTATAATTAGGTATAACTAAATGAACAATTAACCCTTAGTAAATGTTTCAAAGAGAGAGAATAGTGTATTTTTTAATGTTTTACAACTATTTTCTGATCAAAATTAAAAATATGTTATAACACAATAAGACATGAAAACATTACAGCCAAAGTGATTTATATTTTATTGAAAGTGAAAAGGGGATAGGCCATATAACTCTGTATAACCCTTTATAACAACCATTCAACCCTGTTCTCACTGCTTTATCAGTAAAAAAAAAATCTTAACGCTTTACTGTAATCACATTACAATTTCTAATAATGCAGTGGTTCCCAAACTTTTTTGCTAGGCCCCCCTTTGGTGGTGTAATTATTTTACGTGCAGTTTTTTTTTTTTACTATGTAAGAAGATTCAACATTGCTATCAATACATTTTTCAAAAAATGCCTCTATGTTTTTAAACCCATTTTGCACACAAACAGCTGTGGGATACTGTTTGTCCGTGATTTGGACAGCCCAGTGCGCGCTCCCGACGCAGGGGAAACAAATTCTGTCGGGGATACCGGCCTTGGCACCACCGTTGTGCAGGTGAAGCCAAAGGCAAGATATGCTTCATCATACTTTCTAGTCTTTGGCTTGGAAGGAAGTTGGTATGGAAGCATATTTGGCGATGCTTCATCT
>VVHJ01034360.1:7347-20271 GCA_015107715.1 Tylochromis polylepis
GTACGCCAGTGTCTTCTCTTTGGGTTGCACCTGACTGGGCTCCATGGGCTAGGGCTAAGGCTCGGCCACCAACCGCCCTCCCTCGAGCTCCCTCCCCAGGCCTGGCTCCAGGGTGGGGCCACGGTAACCCTATTCCAAGCAGGGTGAACTGGTCCCTTGTTTTATCCATCTATCCATTTTATACCACATATTTGGCACTGGGTCACAGGGGCAGCCTAAGCAGGGAAGTCCAGACCTCCCTCTCCCTACCCACCTCCTGTAGCTCATCCAGGGGAACACCAACGTGTTCCAAGGCCAGCCGAGAGACATGATGTCTCCAGTGTGTTCTGGCTGTAGATCAGGGCCTCCTGCATGTATGACAAGCCTGGGTTTCATACCCGAGCGTGATTCCCATGTTCTCATCTGTACAAACAAACCGCAACAAGGGGCAAAACAAACCAGAGTTTGATTTTAAGCAGGGCAGGTGTAAAAACACCCTTAGTTTGTTTTTTCCATGTTCATAAGCATCGCTACACCTGTTTGTTGTGGTTTCACATTCGTGAATATGCTGTATAAATAAATTGAATTGAACATTTTATCTTTATCTGTACTCTGCTTCGGTCTCCAGTTTAACTGAGGTGTCAGGGAGTACCCCGTCGACTGCAATGAGCTCCACACGACCTCGTCACACCAAGTCTATGTCATCATCAGGGCATCCTTCAAAGAGCACACTGCCCCCCATCGATGACAACACAGAGCTTAAAGCCAGGTGAGCAGCCAAGTAGGTGACGGAGATCACAAGTGTGTATTTTTTGTGTCAAATATCAAGACGGTGATTTAAAACCTCAGATTTATTTTGAAATTTTACAATTAGAAAGGAAGAAAGTAAATATCCATAGCAGGGCTGCAAAGATTCAAGTAATTTAAATAACTCAATTATAAAAGAAACCTTCAATGCTTTCTTTAATCCATGACTCTATAGCGCTCAGTCGTCACCATCTAAGTAGTTTAACGTGGGGCCCGAGTCAGTCTGCGCACACAGCCGTTACCGTGATGGTGAGCTCAGGTGGAGTGAAATAAAACATTTTTCAGGCATCCAAAACAGCACCACTTGTTCCTGTAATCAACTTTAAAACGTTTACTGAGAAAAACCTGATGGCACTCTTTAACCAAACTACCTGTTCATCAAGCTCCATTGTGAAGAAAAGAGAATTTTGCGGCTTCTCCCGTCCACTGCCGTTTGTTTTACACAGCAAAAACATCTGCAGTAAAGCTACAGAGGCTGAAATAAAAGCGCATGTATAGAAAGTGAGATGAACAGGTAAACTTAAACTTAGTCTGGCACGATGATTAACTTCGGCAGCTTGCTGAAGGCTGACAGCAGTCGTCCTGCTTTCTGTTGGAGTGATACCTACAGCAAAGCAGGAGTGACTCTAAAGGGGGGCATAGATCATATTTAGTTTAAGACTTTAGGAATATTATTTTACTTAATATAAAATATAACACACACACACAAAATACATACACATCATGAACACACACTAGATCCTACCTTATTCAGGAGATACGATACTATCAGAACCTTTGTTTGTTTGTTTTTTTTTACTCATTAATGTAAGAAAGACTCCAAGGCCACAGAGGAAAGGGTATTTTTATTTTATGCCTTATTTCTGGTGTTTGTACTGTACAACTTACTGTTCTGTGGTTATTTAATTTTCATTTAACAAAATGTTTTCTTTTAAAAATTCTACTTAATATGGCATATAAATGAATTTTTTTTTCTTAAACACATGCAAAACATCGCGATTTCTAATCAATGGAATAATTGATAGAGTACTTGATTACTAAAGGGATAATCAATAGCTGTATATTTCCAAAAGAATGGTAGGAAATGATATATGCCTTGATAACTGTAGCTCATATCTATAATTAGATATACCTTTTTTAAAAAAAAACCTACAAAAATAACCATTATGTTTATTGTCACCCATCATCGTGCAGATGCTCCTCAACATTTAACAATGAGAATCACAATCTTGAGCAAAAGTCCTTTTGTCATCACTGCACCACTTCAGAAACAGATTTTGAAACATCTGTTGGATCGGATATATTTTAACTTCATATATAACTTCAGTTTTTTTTTTTGTTTGTTTGTTTTTTTAAATTCATTGCTTTAATTTCACCCAGCAAATGGAAGAATTAAATGTACGGTCTGTGTCTTTAAAAACAGTCTCATGTGTTGTATGGTCACAAACTGCTGTTTTACCCTGCACGCTCATGCAGTCATTCAGATTCAGCAATTAAAAATGTACTTTTCATTGAGAAATACCACACCTTCATTCTAAAATACAGACTGAAATGTGCCAGATGTTCATCTCCTCCAATGTGTTTCTCTTATTCTGCAGCTCGTCTCCACGCGGTCCCTCCACCTCTCCATCTGCACACAGTATTAGCACGCCAGAGAAGAACCGTTTCCCCCGTGGTACCACCAGTCGCAGCACTTTTCACGGAGCCCAGCTCAGAGACCGCCGCAGCGCAACCTACAACGGACCTCCAGCTTCACCCACATTGTCTCATGATACGGGGGCTCTCGCTCAACAACGCAGGGGCACCTCTACGGGAATCATTAGCAAGATCACCTCCAAGTTTGTCCGCAGGTCAGTGCTTTGTACCTTAGAGTCGTTGCACCCAACAGTTATTGTGCTACCATGGTCTCGGACTCGGAGCTACATGTTAAACAAATATTTGACTGAGAACACCTCGATGCTTTCAAAACTACAGGAAGTAAAGCCATACTACTAATTTATTCTTCCTGTGCACTAAGGTGCTTTTATTATTGAAGGGAAAGGTGCTATGGGGAGAAACATTCATGACATTCAGACATTTTTCAGATGCTATTGCCTGCAAATGATTCCATTTTTGACAGGATCCCAAACCCCACTGGCTGAAATCCAGCCCCAAACCATGACAGGAGACTCCCACCATATTTTACAGAAGACTGTAGACACTCACTGCTGTACATCTCTCCTGCCATCCTCTATACATATTGATGGCAATTTGTACCAAAATGCTCCTTGGAAACAAATTATAAAGAAATGAGCGGTGACTCAAGATTTTTGCACAGTACTGTACATTAATTATCTAAATCAGAAAGTCACTTTTCTTTCTAGTCTGACACCAAATTAATATACAGTTATTTTTTAAATAGCTTAAAAATTCATGGCAGTTTAGAAAAGGACTCAAATCTCCTTCCATGCCAGCAGCTCTGTAAGGCTGTACTTGGTAAAAACAGGCTCACATTAACAATACCAGGTGTTAGCTTTATCATGGTCACTGTATGAGTTTAACAAAATAAAAGTACAGCTGAGGTGAGGTGAATGATATTGCAGGTATCAGTCATTGGACAAATTAATAGATTCATTCAAATCTCGATACACAACTAATGGCTAACGCTGGCTAACAAGTACAAAGTCTTATGTTGTTGTCAGTCTGCAAAATGTACTACAACAAAACTACACCAAGCTTGTCTGTTTACCAGGGATACACAGACCTACCAGCAAACATTTGTATTAGAGAAAGCTCACCTTCACCATCTTGGATGGGGTGGGGAAAAAAAGGGAAACTGCTATGGGATCTGTTTTGTAACATTTTTAAATCCATTATTTCAAAACTAGGTATGAGCCAAATATTTCACAGTGAAACATCCCTGGACATACTGTGTCTCTGATTCAGTGTAAAAGTTACTGAAGTGATTAAAGGAGTTGCGACGTATGTTCAGATTCCTTTATGTGAACTTTCCAGCTATAAAAATGAAGGACGCGTCACGCTCTCTGCCTGTTTACTATAAATGCTGCATAGTTTCCCCCAGTCCTTTGTGAATATCACACATCCACACTGCCACCCCTCGTCATCCATACAGCAGTTAGCACCTTCACACTGGTCCATCTGGTGGAGGCTCACAGCTTTCTCTCCTTTTCTCCCCACCTAGAGCTCTGTCTTTCAGGTCGACCCGGAGGTAGGAGAACATAACGCTTGCTGCACTTGTCACCCCCGTCCGAAATAAACCAAACCTCTTTGTTCCCACTATGACCTTGGCCCGTGTTTCCTTAACCCCTTACGTACTTGCCCACTACACCACATCCTTGCGTACTGACACCCTTTGTTATGCAGTTGTATTTCCTTCCCTTGTGCCCACCGCCTTTTAAACAAACCTCACGGCTCACCAGCTTCTTCTGTACCAAGCCACCAGATATCTGCTTCTCAAGTTGCTAGCTTTCCTCTCCTTATTCTCCCCCATCCTTTGGCTGAGCTTAACAGAAAAGACCAGGCAAAATCCAGAGGCCGAATCGACTATTTAGAAACGCTTTTCCGCTCTTTGCAGATCAGTGGGGATTAAGGAAAGGTAGCGTACTGTAGATGGGATGATGCATTTGGTTAATGTGACCTATAATAGAATGACCCTCAAAACAAAGACCGTCACAGTCACCTCATTGTGTGCTGAACCCTGAAACCCAGGAGTGTGGAATCTTTCCTGGCATGATGCCTGACACCCCCTCTGTGTCCAGTAATGATGGGGGTGGTGTTTAGTAGTGAGTCGGGGTGGGGCTGCGTGTGTTGATATGATCCCAAGGGAATAACAAGTCTATTCCTGGTTTATTTCAGGGTGCCTAGTGAGGGAGAGGCCAGCGCCAGGACAGAAACACCAAGGTAAGGATTTGTGAGATGTCAAGTTCACAAAGAACGTGAAACCCACTTCCGCCTGCTTAAACGTTTCTATCTTCCCCTGTCCCCGCTCTCGCTCGTTCCCTGATGTTTTCTTCCTCAGGAGTGCGTCTGGTGACACTAAGGAGGACGGCGGTCGGGATTCAAAGCCTCGCTCCCTGCGTTTCACCTGGAGCATGAAGACCACCTCCTCCATGGAGCCCTCCGAGATGATGAGGGAGATCAGAAAAGTCCTGGATGCCAACAGCTGCGACTACGAGCAGCGTGAGCGCTTCCTGCTTTTCTGTGTCCATGGCGACGCTCGCCAGGACAATCTGGTCCAGTGGGAGATGGAGGTGTGCAAGCTGCCCCGCCTTTCGCTCAATGGCGTGCGCTTCAAGAGGATATCGGGCACGTCCATCGCCTTTAAGAACATCGCCTGCAAAATTGCCAACGAGCTCAAACTGTGATGGCAGATGGAGTCCCAGTCAGTCTTTTCTCTGGTGAGCTCTGGTCGCAGTCTCATCTCATCACTGGATTAGTGTCGACTCGCAGGACAGAATTCAGCACTGACGGTTCTCGCCATGCAGTATCAGGGTGGACTCGGCTGGTAAACGTGCAATACTGGCCACGAATGTACTGTACAGGGTAGTGGATCAGAGAGATATTGCAAAGTTTAACCTCTGTGATGGAGAGAGAGCAAAAAAAACCCCATAAAAAAACAAAAACAAACAGCTAACCCAGCTTTTTTTTTTTTTCTCCTTCCGTCCGGCCCTCTGTCTCTCTCTTTCTCTCTCTCTCATCGGCCCGCTGCTCCATGTCAGAAGACACATTTATGTAATACATGCAGTATGCAACTGAAGATGACCATCCTGCAATAATGTTTTCAGTCTTCTTTTTCTAAACGCCTACTACAAGATCTACTCGCCTCGCTGAATAACCATTAAACTTACCGTATGCTAAACTAGACGCTTTTCCACCTGTGTTAAGTCGGTATATAGATCAGGCTGGAGCCCATATGTAAAAAGAGAATTGTACTGTATGCATAACATCTGCAGGTACTGTATTGTACTGTATATTAATTTTGCGTTCTGTACAGACTTTAATTGTTAATACTGTCTTGTTTTTGTTTTTTCTTGTTTTTTTTTTCTCCTTTTTTCATGGGATTTGAGTTCTTTCCTAATATAACTGATGTCTCTTGGAGCATTAATCTTTCAGTCTGTTTTTTTTTCTCCTTTTTTTTAAGAGCCACCATATGAAAATAGTGTTTTCAATTTTATTTAAAGAGCACTAAATTATTTTGTGGAAAATTGAGGGATGTGTTCCCTTGCCTTTTATGTTATATTTTTTTGCCTATGGAAAAAAACACTAAGTTGCACCACATAGACTTGAGTAGTAAGTTCAGTTAAAACTGAAATTGTGTTCACTTTATTTTCTCTCGGCAGTAGGTTGGTGATTTGGAGATCCTGCTGCAATTGCACAACTTTTCCAGGGTGATGTGTATGGACATGAGAGTATGCACCTGTGTTTCTTTGATGTTAGTTTGGTAGTCCTCAATTGCAAAGAAAAAAACAAACAGCAGGGTTTAAATTAGTTTACTTTAGAAAGCACCTGACAGGATGATACATGACGTGTTGATCGCTACGATGAGGCATTTTACTTCTTTTTTTTTCATGTCTGACATAATTACACACTTAGGGTTCAGGACAGTTTCCCTCATGTAGCTTAAGGAAGTACAGTGCTGTGCAACAGGCTCGAGTCACCACTGATTGCTTTACTTCCAAGGAGCCTGATGTTCTTCAAAATTTTTGAAGTCGTTTTGAGTAGTAGTTCTCCAGGCTTTCTGAAGGTCATTCACCGTCTTTATTTGGACACTGGAACCATAGAGCCTATGAACAATGCCAAAGATCACAGTTTGACAGGCATAAAATAGTATTTGTGTACCAGTAAGACGTTTCCCAAACAGTTATTACCTGAAAAACTGACTTTAAAAAAGGCCTTGAAAAACTCAGAAAACTGGACACGTGGAGGACAAAAGAAATGGAAGGAATAAAAAAAATATTTATAGCCAATTAACAGTATCTGAGTGTCATGTCATTAAGAAACAGAAAAAAAAAAAACCCAGCAAAGACCCAACACAGGACCTAAGAGATTCAAATAGCCCTTCAGTTGATCCATTTGCTGTTAACTGAAGCCTCATCAGAGATGGTCTCAGTGGACGGATGGCTGTGAGAAAACCATTCTTAGGGAAGGGAAATGGGGAGAAAAGGGCGAGGCGTGTCAAATTATACAAGAACTGGACTGAAAATCAGTGGCAACAGGTCTTACGGAGTGAAAAATCTTAACGGTGTGTGATGTATGATCAGTTCCATGTATGTTTGCACATTTGAATAAATCGCCACACTTTTTCCTATCAAAATATAAAGAAATGAGGTTTGGCTCAAGACTTGCATAGTACTGTAGATATGCTATTGTGTTTTTGGCTTTAAGTATGCCACACTGAAGACATATCATGCTACACAGCACCAGCAGGGAGCTCCGATGAAATGTTAAGCTTTATTGACTCTAAATTGCATGATATCAGTCCTAATTATGACACAATTAGTCACATTAGTCAAAGGTAAAGCATTATGACAAATGTCCTTCATTTCAGTGCCCTAAAATGGTTGAAAATACCTTCAATAGTTCCCAGTTGTGAACAGCTGTATTTTCAATACTTTAAACATTATACAAACTATTACAATAAAAGCATAAGCTGCAAGGATATACAGGTAGACTCTGACATAACCTTTGATATTTTCCAAATCAAAGCCATCATTTTAAAGCATTCTCCAACAACTATCTAATAATAATCTGTCATGGTCGTTGGTAAACTCTTAAAAACTCTTAAAAGCTTCATTTACAAATGGAAAGACAGGAAAAATGTAAACATTTCATTTTGGCAGATTTCTTCAGTTAAACATGTTAATAGGTTAAAAAGTACAATTTCATTTCTTTCTGTAGATAAATATATGACATTAGAAATGTATAAACATTGAGTGACACAAAAGGCTGAACACACATTAAAAATTAAAAAGTTACTGGTCAGTGTTAGATGTATTAGTGAACATGGATCTGCATGTATTGAGATGGGACGGCCCGTGTAAGGCCCTGGTCATGCATTAATGATTTGGCAACATATGCGATCTAATCCTAACTTGAGGTGCATGCACCGGACTCAAAATGCATCTCTGACATATGTTTGCTTGAGATGCATACATTTATCCTTTAATCTACTGCGCACTAATTTAACTAGAAGAGGTTTTAAAATCAGTAGGAGTAATGCCTGCTGTTCTCAAGTTAGGATCAACGCTTTCTGAGTTGTTCAGCACTGCATCTGCTGCAACAGCCTGCTGTCTAGACAAAAAAAAAATCACAAAATTCACCCACCAATCTGCAACAGAAGAAAAATTAGCTCAGTTGCTCAGATCGATGATCCGGTGCTCATAGATCTGAGTTTTCCCTTTGAAACTGGAGGCCAGCAGGAATTGACGGTTGTCTATGGAAACTGGAGAGAAGGCCCTCGGTGCCTGTATGTTCAGCTCCTGAAATCGAACAAATTCGCCCTTCTTGGTATCCCAGCGGTACACCTGGGTGAAAGAGTAATCGCTGCCAAGGATGGCGTATTGCCAGCTTCCCACAGTGAAGGGCTGGAATACCATGGAGCCACGTGAAGGCATGGTCTGCAATTCCCTAAAGAGGGCCCCGTCCCAGCGCATCACTTTGGAGTCACCGATGAAGCGTGTCAGGCAGATATAAAGGTCATTTTTGACCTGGAAATGCTTCACAGCGTAAACATCCTCCATCTCTGGGATGTCGGTGCGCCTGTCAAACAGCTTGGTGCTTTTGTTCCACTGGTAGATGACGGGCCTCTGGGAGCTGCTGGACAGGATCAGGTGAGGCTTGGAGGAGATCTCCATGTACTCCACATCAGTGTCCCGGTACCACGGGTGGAGGGGCTGATGCGAGTAGAAGCCATTGCCGTTCCACTTGTAGATGGTGGTAGACCCGGCCTTGGAGCTGTCTGCTATGACGAAGAAGAATTCGCCATCGATGCGGAACGTCTCAACGTCGTTTGGTTTGCGGATTCTCAGGATGTCGATGCCTTGGAGCTTGATGAATTTGTTAGCGGACGTGTCACGCTTGTAAATGTGCGAGCCACCAAACAGCTGAGCCACAATGATAAAAAGCTGGTTGTCAATGACCAGGGGTTTGCAGACCACCGTGGATGTACCTGGTGAAGCAGAAGAAAGGATAAAAAATAAATATCTTCACCTCCAATAATTATCTCCATTGAAAGGTTTGACTCACCCCTCCTTTCAAACTCGCACAGCCCATTCACAAAAGCAAAAACAACGGAGTATGCTTGGTACATATTTCACCTACTCTCAATAAAATCAAAGTTTCTGAAGACCATCTCCACGTGATCCCACTCTAGAAAGCTGCACTTCCCACTGAAGGGCTGAGCAAACACAACGTACTGGTCGTTCCCAAAAGAAAATGCTTCCACTGATATGGAATTAAAATCCATGGACTGGTAGGATTCAAACTCTGCAAGTGAAACAATAAAACACCCACTTGAAATAACTTTTTTTTTTAAAAATCCAGTGAAACTTTGAGAGAAAACAGCTGTATTTTTTGTTCTCCACCTGTGGTGATGCAGTCGAATGACTGTGGCAGCAGGTCGTTGATCTTCTTGTCGAGCTGCAAGGCTGGGCCTTTACAGTAAATCTGATCCACGGTTGCATTGGTGCTGTATATCCACTCCACCAGCCATTTCAGCTTGCAGTCACACGTGAACTGGTTCCCCCGCAAGTCTCTAAAAGGAAAAGACCACCAAACTAGACTCCACATGCTGTATTAAATGCATTCATAAAGCCCTCTGCTTTATGAATGCATTTAATTCCCAAAAGCTGGAGTTACTGAAATGTGAATACTGTTAGCTTTGCTCTGTGGCCCTCACAGCTTCACTCTTTGTCCTCATTATCATCAAGGGGGACTATAAAGGAGAACCGGACATCTTCAGTGGGTGATAGATTGCAAACGTATCTCTTTCCTCGCTGCCACATGCAATTTTAATAGCGTTAAAAGCACCAGCTGCCCACACATTTTTCGAGCCTCGGCTGAAGTGGAATAATGATACGGTGTTCTATATATAGAAGGCTGCACAGAAATCTAATTTATCTCAGTAGCACACATGTAAATTGAAATGCAATGAATCTCTTTGTTTGTCAAGGGTAAAATTCATACTTACACTTTTGTCAAGGCCTCGAGACCCTTGAACAAATCTTTGGGCAGCGTCTCAAGATTATTGTAGGCCAGACTCCTGAAAAATAGAGAAAGAATTGTGCTTCGTTTCTGGTTTCCACATTGATTATATGCGCATCCCCCCTCCCCATAGCCACGCCACCTCAAACTGTTAAATTACAATGTGTTTATGCAGTATTTCTGTATGTACACAGATATCTGTTAAGAAGCTTGGGGCACATATTGCCACCCTGGAGAGTACAGCAGGAACATTGCTTATTGTGGGTTTGAGGAAACATTAAGCTATTTTTAGCACTGCCTCCTCAGCCATTTTATGGCTTTCACTGCTACAATGAAGACGGTGGAAAAAAAGACTTTTTCCTGTTGAGAGACTCGTGTAGTATTTTATAAGTTTCATTAGAGCTTTATCTTAAATATTATTTCATTTTGCTGGCATCAATAAAAAAAATCAGAGCGTTTTTACTTATAATGTACTTTCACAAATCTGTAACAAAAGAAGATTATGCTTTCATTTACAGTAGACACTGACACTGGCACGATTTGCTTCATAATCATATTTATAACAGCTGCACAATGTTGGGAGAAGTGTCTATGTGGCAATGCAAGTTGTGTAATAAAAACTGTCAGCGTTTTACTGGAACAGTGCTTGTCTGCACCTGCGCATAGATTACAATGTCTGATGCAAATGAGAGAAAGCTTCTCTTGTTCTCCCTCTTAAAGCAGGTTAGTGATTTTTAAATGAAACAAGTCATAAAATTAAATCCCCATGCAACTGTAGTGTTTGTTTTTTCATGAATAATACCTCTAGTAAAAAAAAAGAAAAAAGAAAAAGAAAAAGTACTTACAGGTGCACTAAGGTTTTCAGTCCACGAAAAGCATGCGGTGATATCGAATTGATTTGGTTGTTTTCAATGAATCTGAAAAGTTGTTGAATAAATGCAGGAGATGGGAGATAACGCTGTCTTTCAGGGAAATGCAACAAAACAAGCACAAAACCAAAAAACTTTAAGGATAATTTTGTACCAACTACTCACAGATATTCTAGGTGAGGAAGACCAATGAATGCATCATCATTTATAGACTCCAGGTTGTTGGCTGTGAAGAGGCTGCATGGAGAAATATCAAGTTAATATTTTTACTATTTAGTGTCAGCAAGTGGATAATAAAAAATTATGGCTTGCCTAATAGAAAACCCTTGTTCCTAACTGCAAACTACAAACTTTGAAGACAAGGATCTGTGCTTTTTGAGGATTCCTGCAGTCTTGCATGTCTGTTTTTAGAGACACAGTGGCTCTGTCAGTACTCCACCCAATGAGGACAGGAATTCCCTCATCAAAAGGATGAAATACCCATAAATTACCGGATTCACATTATTATACACAGAGACATTTTAAGGCAAGGCTCGGAAGAAAGCCTAGCAGAGAGATTTAAAATCACCATGCCATGAAAAGGCATGTAGCAAAACCACATTTCAGCAAATGATTTTTGGGGTTTAAGGCTCCCCCAGCCTAATCAATAGCCACAGCAACACCCATTCTATTATAATGTATTGCATCATTGAAGGGGGAAATGTCTTGAACATTAAACATGGCGTTGATCAGCTCACTGAGGGCTGACAGTGTGCAAGAAAAGCAAGAAAAAAGAAAAAACTTCTAAGAGATTTCTCACAGGAGATGCAGAGCAGGCGTGAGGATGAAGCTCTCTTTCGGAATTTCAGTGAATTCAGACTTGACAAATGATCTGTGGGGGGGAAAACACGACACACACACACACACACACACACACACACACACACACTGTTTAGGCTTACGGCACAGGCTGGCGAGCACTTATTGCAGTCTGTTCCTTGGATATGCAATTATTATGCAGCACTGGCGGAAAAATCCACGTCTTAACCAGCAGGTAGAGCTAAGCATGTTGCGTTCATCGCTGCAGTGGGCCGGGTTTTTATTTCAAAACAATAATAAATAGAACTTACAGAGATGTGATATCTCGGGGAAAGCTGCGAGGGATCAGTCCTGCGCTTTCGCACAGCGCGTTATCTTTGGAACATGTACACACTAAGGGACAGCGAGGCGGCTTGGGTCTCCTGCTGTCCACTAGAAGTAAAACAGACGCCACCACAAGTAAGCCGAGCCAGAGCGATCTGCTGTGTATCTTGTGTGTATTTTCCATCCTTGAGATCCGCGGCGGGCACAACTTGCGTGTCGAACAGCCCTACACATGAACCAGGGTCTCTGCTGTGGTTCCTCTCCCACCGCTGCTGCTGCCGCTGCTGCCTGGAGGCCACGCGAATGCCCGCTCTTGTTTATCTCCGTGCGCCACCGCCGCTCTGGATGTGATAAAACCGGGCGACCCGTGCGCCCACAGCGCCGTAATTACACCGAACCTCCAGACGAAAAGAAATCTAAACCCTCCGAGACAAAAACAATAATAATAAATATATAATGTGACGCTAGCTGTTGAGTCTTGAAGCTCAGGAATATTTCAGCTGGCTCGGTGACAAACGCGGTGTGAGGGCAGGTGGGGATCCCAGCGGGAGCAGACGGAGCATCTTCATCCAAAACCACGCCTATGATTTCAGCAAACGCCACTCTCTTCGTGTCAGGGTCTTGGAGGATTCCGCCCAATGGGCAACGGAATTGTGCAGTTTTTTTCGTGAATCAGCGGGAAAAGAAGAAGCTCTGACATGAGCCAGCGGACTGCCGTCTGTGGCGCAGACGCACACGAGCTTTCTATGCGGGAAGCGGATGGGAAACCCGCTGACAATTAATTGTGAGTATGGAAATATAGCTGCAACATTTGGCTCAAAACCAGATGTTGACTGTCAAAACCCCACCTTTACAAATCACGCGTGGTTTAGTCCCGATAAAGTCACTGAGTCCCGTTAAACTTTGTGCTTTCTTAAATATTCCCATATTTGTAAAATGTTGTGGG
>VVHJ01034361.1:0-17776 GCA_015107715.1 Tylochromis polylepis
ATGTGAGGCACTGACCATGCAGCCGCTCAGCTACGGTGCAGACGAGAGGGGCTCTGCTGGTCGCGTAAACCCACGCACCGCGGGCAATACGCCAGGCAGAAACCCCGGCGAGGCAGGCTGGAGCACGCTCACTCGCCGCAGCGAGGTCCGACTGGCGCGTAAGCCGGCGAACCGCGGGCAATACGCCAGGGGAACACAGCCTACAACACCACTCGAGCACCAAAGCCGGCTAGATTCGTGGAGGGGCTACAGTAAGGGCCAGGGGAAAGGCAGCGTCCAGGGAGGCTGCCGAAACAAGCTCCCAAGCACGGACACGACTGCTGAACATACACAAATACAGTCACAGTATTACACTCAGATACGTCAATCACACACACACACGCTCAGTGGAGATCAAACGATCACTGGGCTCGCGTTTCCACAGCTGTTTTATACTAGCTGTAGGGCGTGCCGGATATCCGGAGTGTCTTAAAGGAAGTTCCACACGCCACGCGCGCGAAGGGGATCATATCCCGTAAACATGGATATGTTTCGGAGTGGAGAGATTGTCTCGATATGATAGAGAACATGATTTATCATATTAGCTGTTCCGACAGACACTTAAGTAAAAATGGAAAATGCCTGATGAGTCCAGCATCAGCACAGAGGGAAGTTGTTATTTCTGAATTTGATAAATTCAGCTGAGGCAAGAAAATGGATTTCACAACATCTAGTAATAATTATGCATGGTGGATCCATGTTTAAAAAATGTTCATTATTACGTTTAGGCCACATCATGTTGTGTGGTATCTTTCTCCAGTGTCAAGCTGCACTGCACTGCTGAAGCTGCCATTTGCTAGACAGTTTAATTCCAAATGTCCCATGGTACCATGAGTGCACACTTTTTAAAAATGTATTCATTCAGCTGCACAGGATATGATATAAATTTGGCTCAAACATATTTGTGAATGCTACTGCCAAGATAAATTATTTTGTGTAAAATCATTGCAATCAACACTGGATACCCTTCAAGTATGTAATTAATCAGGGTCTGCTGAGGAATGCGGTTGTGGAGCTGAACCCAGCCTCGATTTTCCCTGGAGAGTGTGGGGTTGTGGGTGTATAAAATTATTTCCCCACAGTGATCAATAAACTATCACATTACTATAGCTTAAATGAGCCCGTGGGACTGGACTTGACCAGAACAAGCGAGCTAAATCATTCTTTATTAGATTTAGCCCAAATGTGATGTTTCATATTTGTAAAACTTTTCATAAGCAATATTATTTAAATTACATTAAAGTGTTCTACCGTATTTTAAAACATGATTTGATTTACCCCGACACGTTATTAGGTCCCGCTGGAAAACCTTTTCTACCTTGTGTAACAATTCAAAATAAGACTTGCACAGATGAATATCCGCTTAGTGTGGAACTCAGTGGCATAAAATACGAGCTTACTTATGAGACATGTTTTCCTGGGGCCTTGGCTGCATGTCAGAGTGATGTAACAGATCTGTGTGTCATGCAACACAATATCAACTATTTATGAAGGCTCATAAAAGGGAATGTAGAAGTGTCATTGATGGTTACTCTGAGTCAGGCTTTGTAAAAAATGTACTCAAGAAGTTCTTCTTATAATCAGTGTGTTACCATGTGAGAACAGCGTGCATCATCACATATAAATAGAAAAAACAGGGATTGTAGCTTTTGACCAATATTACCTGCTGAAAAAAAATTTGCATCATGTTTTATTCAAAATACATGGAACTGATACGTATATCAATTTACAGCAGCAAATATATTTTAAAGGATAAATACCTGTGACAGGATTACATTTTTACTCACAATAAATGTGAGTAAAAAACTAGTACTTTGGTACAAGTACTTTCCAGATTACTGCATATAAGACTGTATATGAAGTATACAGTCTTAAGTATATAAGAAATACAGCTAATTGCTGTAGCTCTAAAGCAGTATACAGTATTCCATGAGTTAAAAGGTAACAGTACTTGGTGGTCAGTAATTTAGCAGCTACAGTTTGCTCCATGATTCACTAGATGAAGCCACAATTTTTTTTAATTTAGCTTTTTTGCACCACCTGCTGCCTCTATCAGCAGTCACATCATTTGTTAAACACTAGTGCCTGCAGCATGTTTGACAGATAGTTTGGTATGTTTCTGATTCTCTGCTTCGTTCCTTCTACATACTTTTGTTTTCCTATTATTCTGGTTAGAAGTTCATCAGTCCAAAAAGACATGACAGACATGGTTGTCAGAACTGTGCAGGCTCTTTTAGAACTTTTCTGGCAAACTCTAATCTCCCCTTCCTGTTCTTGACTGTAACTAGGGTTTGCACCTTATTCTAAGTCCTCTGTATTTCTATTCAAGAAGGCTTCTCTTGATTGTAGACCATGACAATGACGTACCTTCATCTTTAAGAATGTTCCTGATTCATCTAGAAGTTGTCGACTTTTTTTCTTAACCATAGAAATAATTCTGTGATCATCCACTTTAATGGCTTTCTGTACTTTTTTAGGATTTTTGGTGTTACTGAGCCGACCAACACATTCATTTTTTTTTTTTAAATGAAGCAGATTGTTGATTTGATTTTGGTGTCTCTCTGATAGATTTGTGTTTATTTTTTTCAGCCTAATAATGCTTCCTTCACATCTCTTTGGACCTCATATGTAAAATCATAGTGAAAAGCTCTAAAATACCAACCCAACACTTTGAATCAACTTCGTGTTGTCTGCTTCATTTGTCATGAAATAACAATTATCTGATTAATGTCAAGCCTCAGAAAAATGAGAATATGTATAAAAATGACTGTAATTCCTGAACAGTTAATGGGAGCACATTTTAAAATCCTTTGAATTAAAACTGAAAATCTGTACTTCAGTCATATTGATTGTTGGATTTAAAATCCACTGTAGAGAGGAAAAAACTACAAAATCGTGTCTTTATCCAGTAAATTATGGACCTAACTGTAAATCCTTATTCTGCAAGTGTTCTCTTGCTAGTAGAAACCACCACTGGTACAGTTTAACTGATTTCTGTCCTCTGTTTTATTTGGTAAAGCCGTGGCAGGAGCCCGGGGGTCTTTCAGCAAAAAATGTACTTTCAAAAACTTTTGGTGTTTTTTTTCCACTGACTGTTATAAATTACACAGTGTATGTCAATGAAAGATTTTCAAATTAATATATCTTTCATCAAGATTTTTCTATAGTCACACACTGGCTGCATATGTTTCTTTGTAATAAGAATGCAGCATTTCTATTGTTCAGTACTGTGACAGATAAAATGACCACCACTGATCATTTTTCAGCCTGTCATGGTATTTCTGGTGTTTATTGTGCAGCACTTTGTGAGAAAATATAAATCAGAATTATATGATTGTTTCATAGGTGCACCTACAAAAACACCCCTTTGTTTTTGTCTCTATAAACCCTCCACTTATGGACTGCTGCTGGCTGGAATACCTACATAAAAGCTGTGGCTTTTGGGATGACAGCTCGGACCTCTACATATTACAGAGCACCAGGCAGAATCAGGCCTGCACACTTAGCCCCTTTAATACATTTCAAACCAATTGTAGATAATATTTCTGGCATTAGATCCAAAGGTAAGTGAAGTGTCACATTGAAGTAATTCTTCTAACATTTGCTGAGGTGTCAGAGCAGCCGACATACTGAACTGCAAAAACAGAGGTGGGGGGAGGGGGGGGGATTCAATTTCAGCAAGTGGGCTCACAAACAAAACCTCATCAATGGAGAAAATGGCTTTTTACAGCCACTGCAAATAAAAGCTTTTTTTATAAATTTTGCAAACAAGACAAGAGTAATGTTGGTCGTAAACATTTAGCTGAGTGTAAAAGGTACTGGATTAGGTGGTGTAGTCAGAGTGTTAGTTTGATAAGTGATAAGTGTGGGTATGTGCGCAGATAAGTCAGTGTGTGTTATTCTTCTGAGGTTTTCCTGGAACGTTTTGATAAAAGTCTTATCGTATTTCATGCGCAACATTGCCATAAATAATTTAAATAAAGACTACATATTTGATTTTATTTTTGTTTCATTTCATTTCTTTTATAACATTGTAATATTGACATGTAATATTTAACATGTATTATACATTATTGAATAACCCATGAGAAATCAGCAGCAATTTTGCATTTGGCTTACTGTTATAAAAGCCAATTTTGTGTTGAATTTTTAATGCCATTCTTCTTCCTCTTGCTTCAACGTTGGTTGGAAAACATTCTTCACAGCATAAACCATGATTGCGCCTATTACTGTGTAGTGTTCCTCCAAAGGTTCCAGCAGAACAAAAGTGCTAAAACAAAATGATTTTGTTTTTATTTTATTTTGCATTTATTTTTGGCCAGTGGAATGTGCACAGCAGAGGTCAGCTATGGACATTTCTTTTTCCAAGAAACTCCTTCAGAGCAATTAAAGCTGAGCAAAGCCTAAAAAAGGAGCTTGTCAGTAAAACTTGGACAGCATCCTTAAGGCCAGCAGCTGAGCCCTGAATAATGCAAGGCCGTGGCCTCCATCAAAAGCCGTTTTAATTGTGTGTTTTTTTCCCCTCCAATTTTCTTCTGGTTCACAGAAAAACAGCTACTCACAAATTCCTTTTGAAATACCTAGGGGGTAAAATCAATCGCCTTCCACTTACAAGGCATTGTAAGTGCGTGTATTCATGAGTTGGGGCCACAGTGTGCTACTGTTATTCACACAAGCATATTTTCTAGCACATGTGCTTGCTACTGTTTCTGCTTTAAGCGCAGACATGCTGTATGTACCTCACTGTCTCAAGATATAGGCCCCGTTCGCTCCCTGTCTACCATCTATTTGTCACCACAATCAAAGAACAGGAAGCCATGCCTGACAAGATGCCTCCTTTTCTTTGTTCACATCACCTTGCAGTGCCACAAAGCACTCACTTTCTGCTGACTGGTTACTTCTCTGAGCAGTGGTGGAAAGAGTAAGAGAGAAAAAAGGAGAGAAATAGACCTCTGGGAAGTTCATGTCTTCCCTCTGCTCCTTTAACTCTGAGGCTGCTGCCCTCCATTTCCTTGCACACACGGGGCGACTGAGCTCTATTGCTGGGGTAATTTGTGTCTGCCACAGCCAAAGCCTTGGTTGTTCCCTTGATTGTGGTGCCAACCTCCTATGACTCATGTGTCTGCTGAAACAAGAAACTGAGGCAACATAGAGAGAACTGTTAAAGATAGAAAAATGGTTTGGGGCAATAGAAAGCAGTGTCAGTCACCATGCATTTCAGTGTTTTTTGTTTTGTTTGTCTGAGTTTTATACAGATACTTATGGTCCCTCATAGGATGTTTGTTTTGCTTACAGTGAAATGTCTCCATTAGGATGATATGCAACAAAGACTATTCAGAGTGTGAATGAATTGTCCTGATTTTGATACAATCTAGTGCCGCCAGGAGGTCGCATTTGTCACTTACTTGATGAAATGTTCACATATTAAAAAAAAAAGTTCAAAATTTTGTACATTTATGGCTTTTTGACTTTTCCTTTAGATGGTTCAGGTTTTCTTGAGAGAAATGTCTCAACAACAACATTAAAATGACTTCCCAAATATTATACACGTTTCATGCTGCTTATACACCAATGACCTTCCAGTGCAAGGACACCAGAACTGTGAGGGTATATTGTTGTATCTGGAACCAGGATCATTTGGGTCCTGTGGGTTGAATGTGGGATGATGTCTTGATGCATGCTCAATCATCCAGGTAAGTAAATACTAAAAGGTTGATTCTGTTCATCTGGACGCAGCGTTTTCAGTGGGAGAAACCCACCATTGTTCATTCAGTGGGCTAGTTTCAGTCATTGTGCAAATGTACTGTTTATAAGGTTGGGGAAACCTGCAGTCAGCTGAGACTGAAAAAGTCACTTGGATGAGTGACGAAACGTTTCTCCAACTGAAAACTCTGCATCCAGATGAACAGAATCAACCTTTTGGGAATGTGGGATGATGTTTCATCAAACTGGAAACTGGGTAGTTTGGAGGCAAGGTCAGTCCCTTGGCCTCTTTGCCAAGAACCACATGAAATACCCAAGCTTTCCCAACAGAACATTGTTTTGTTTTTTTCTTTTTAATTCTAGCAACATGTCTAAAAAAAAACTGTGTTGTCCCAGGGAAGGGGCAATAAAAGGCCAAAAAGGTTGTGCAGCTCCTTTTGGTGGAATATCTCACAACTTACTATGTTAACTAGCAAAAAATCTGTAACATAACTGGGTATTAAAAAAACATCCCAGGGAGGTAATAATAGGAATGGGTTGTTAAGATTGTGAAAGAATTCTTCAGCAATTTAGGAAAAATGCTTCTTTGCAAACTGTTGTAAAAATTGGGGGATTTTATCATCTACAATAAATTAAATAATTAAATTAAATAATAAAACGACTGAGTGAATGCTAGTTACAAGGGCAAACTCCACCACTGAATGTTGACCACAAAAAACCAGACACATTTCTGCAGTGGAAATCACTGCATGGCCTCAGGAACACTGCTGAAAACTGCTGTCAGTGAACTGCTGTACCCAAAGCGTTAAAAGTCTGCCAGAGTAGAAGAAAAAAATAAAATAAAATAAAACACACAAAGATCCAGAAATGCAACAACAATCTCTGTCATTACATAGCACCCCCAACTTTTTTGGAAAGGGGTGTGAAATTAGCTAATGATATCAGTAGCAATTAGTGGTAACATTAGCTAAACTAAGAGACCAACTATTATAATAATTATGCTTGCAAAACATCAATTATTGTGAGCCCGTTAGCATTTTGCTTAAAGTTTTGTTTTTCATAAGCTTCCAGAGACATACTAGGACATTATTAAATGGAAAGAGGGAGCATTGCCCATTCAAATCAGCTGAATTGCATGAGTGTCGGGTAGGGCATTAGATTAAAAAAACAAAAAAAACATCTATGTATCCATGACAGAAAGAAGGCATGCAGACAGAGATATAAATCTGCTATAAAGGTCATCTGTATTCCAGAAATGCACCAGTATGCACTTGTGCTCATTTTCTGAGCAAACCGTCACTTGACATCTGAAAATGGGAACAGTGAAAATACAAATCAGTATAATGCAAACACTTATGAAGAAAATAATGATCCAAACAGTAAAGAGAGATCCCCACTGAGACAAGAATTACAACTCGGTATCACAAGTAGGCACTGATATAGCTCTCGCTTTCCACTATTACAGCTCTCACCTCACAACAGGAGAAACACTTGAAATATAAATTGACTCCAGCAGTGTTCTCTTTATTTAGCCAACAGCAATAATGTCTGAGTTACAAGGGATTTAATAGTTTATTGAGCTTTGCAATCTTCTCATTAAATGTGACAATGGGAGCAAAGCTGAGGGGAAATTCAGCAAACACAAAAATATGAGTAAAAGTAATACATTTTAGAGTTACACAGCACTTTTTCTCAACAGTCATGAAGATAAGACTGTGACAAATAGCAGCTGTGATGGCATATTATAAAACTAATAAGAATGAAAGCAGTAAAAAAAAAAGTGCTGTGTTCATTCATTTGAGTTGCTCGTCAACACCCACCTTGTCAAAGGCACAAAATTGAATGCCACACAGTATTTCCCAAAGTAACAGCAGACAAATATTACAAAAGAAGCCTTTTTTAAGGAAAATCTTTAGTTAACAACATAGTTTCTGACACCTAATAGGAGACTATCAAAACAAGAAGAAAAGGATGACAGAAATGTGAAATACTTTTTCAGGGAAACAGATTTCTGAGTTTCAGAGGGTGTCTAATCATGTCTAAGCATACAGGTGAGGCACGTGTATTTGTATGTGAGTGCATTCAGATAAGCAACGTGTCAGTCAAGGTTAAGAAATGTGACTCAGCCTGTTGTTAAATCAAATGTAAAATCCTTTCCATTAAGCACATTAGGGAATTGCTCAGAAATACTTAATGTGGCAAAAGAAACCCACCTAACCAGCTTTAGAAATCACATTTACAGATACACATTATGGTAACTGTCTGACCCTAAAATCAATCTTCCTACTACAGTAATTAGCATGTTTGTTTGTTTTTGGGGGGGGGGTTTGTGCTCTAAGATTTTTGTTTACTGTGGTCCTTATTACACACAGCTTATACATTTCTTTTAATTCTTTAATTGTGAAAATATTCCATGCAGGCCTTACTAAAAGCATGCAGCCTCCCTTTTCCCCTTTGATTTGTAGTCAGAGCTTTTTATTACATGATTACAAGTGAATCAGAGTCCATTTTGTTGTTTCTCTGGAAGGATTTTAAGCCTGAACTCCATCAGTCGCTGTGGCCAGCAGATAAAACATTACCGTTTCTTGTTTTGCTTACAACCATCCCAGAGGGCATGTGTGCCCCGCTGGTGGAAAATGTGGTGGTGATGTAGTGCTAAGGCTGATTATTCACAGTCACACTTCAGTGGCTCCCATCACTAAGTGGGAGTGATCACACATCAATACCGCATCCTCCAGGTTGTCAATATGCTCCTCTTCTCCAGCAGTTTGCGCCTCAAGTGAAAGAAGTTTAAACTATTTCAACATGAAGGGATAGATTAATTCATTAATCAGCTGACTGACAGACTTTGGTATAAATCACAAATCACCAGTTCACCAGGGTACCACAGCTTCCTAAATGACATATTGGATTATATTTCCTTTGCATGGGTGAGACTTTGAACAATATGTCTAATTTTCTTGAGGTTATATAGCAGGCAGGTTAATTTTTCATATTAAAATTACCAAAAAAATAATCAAAAGCATAATAATATCATGAGCTATTCAAATGGGTCACAACTGTGCTTAGAGTTGTCTTTTTTTCAGCTGAAGAATTAGTGATCATTTCTTTTACAGGAGTTTCCTTTTAATTTTGCCATTTTCTAGTTAGTCGAACAACCTCAGCATATATAGAGAATGAAATTCTAGTACTTTCTTCTTTTGTTACTCAGCATTAATTTGCAAATATCTGCACAGCTGTTTGTGTGTAACCTGCACCTATATACTCTGAATGACCATTGCCAAAGTAGCAAAAAGTGACATCATGTTGACTATGACCATCCTTTATAAATGGTTTATATTAGCCTGCTGAGGTTTTGCACACATGTGACCACTAAGCCCGTGATGCTTACTTGTCCACCATTTTGGATGTGTGGCAATCATGTTGACAATGGAGGAACGTGAGAGAAAAAAGATTATTCTCCAGCTCCAGTCACACAGGTATAGATACAGGTCAGAGACCCCATGGCATTTGCTGCTAGGGAAAAATTCCTATTCCTCAAAAGGAATGGTTGGGAAAAAACTCCTTGTTATTATTTTGGTTGTGGTTTGAATGGAGGTAATGACTAAACACTAAATGCTGGCCAGCTACTCTGAGCTGCAGTGAAACTGAAAACTGTGACACAAACGTGAAACATTCTGGCTGCAGAGCTGAGGCACAACTCTTATTTTGAAGGCGAACTTTCTCCATTTCCAGTTTGCTTTGCACTTTTTCAGGATGCATTAGTGCTTGGCTAGTAGTTAGCGAATATTTGCTTACAAATATAAAAACCTGCAGGCGACCATGGGAATCTACTTGCTGCCAAATCAATCACTAGAAGGTACTAATAGAGGAAAATACTTTAGTGCATACTCAGAGGGTACTGTAGGGACAAGTGAAACATTTTCTCATGCTGGAAGACTTGTTGGTTAAAAGAACTTCCCATTGTTGTGAAGAGGCTTAAATTTACAGACTTATATCTGTTTGCAAGTTTACAACACATCCAGGATTAAGGTAAGAGCAGCAGGCGTTGACACCAGGTGCTATTTCAGGACTAACGGTGAGAAAAAAACAAGGAGCTGTCTGTAGGTGTTTCAAAAATACATCAAGCGTGATGAAGTAATTTTACATATGTGAGCGCAGTAAAAGATTTAACAGTGAAACCGTCAAGAGTATCGAATGTTTGATGTTGAATAATTACATTTACCATGATAAAGTGTGTTGTACTCCCAAGACTCGTGATCTTGGTCCCTGTTGGAGCATTGACAGGTAATATGGCTTGCTGTGCAGTTAACTGTGGATAGATTGATCACGCCTCCTACTGGAGCTGTATTAAATATGTAACAGTTGGGAAAAAAATATTTATGAACATTATGAAATATATATGAACATTAATGTAAAGAAAAGCTAGGACAGAGTTCCAAAAGTTTTGATGCTGAAATCCAAACTAAATGGACATAAGCAGAAAAGAAAATTTATGGTGGTGCATATGCAAACACATTTTAGTGTTCTGACATTTTGGTATACGCAGTTAAAATAAAAATAAAGAAATGAATCTCTGTTGTGGAGATAATACCCAAAATGTATCTAAAATGGTCAGACCCTCATCTCGTGATTGTGGGATTTACTGACCCGCTCACACTACTAAGCCTAATGACAGACTTTGCTTCCCAAAATAAGTCAAGCTTTCATTATCAAGTAATAACTTATTATGTGTTAAAAGGAATAATTTTCCCAGTGTAGGTCCAGATTTGACTCAATGTGACATCAGATCACCCTCAGGTATTAGTGTAAGCACAAATGATGCTGTTAGTGCAGAGATGTTTGGAGGGGGTAAAAAAAAAATAAAAATAAAAGCTGGTCTCTGCTGTTGAGTAACCCACAGAAGACACAGATGAGAACAAACTTGTGGTGACACAAACGCATTTAGTACAAGGTAAAATGAGGATAATGTTCACATCATGCCAAAGCAGCGAGGAGAGCCATTAATGGTGTTTGCTTGTTGTATGTCTCTGAGTTTTTCATCCAGTGTATTTAATGTCCTCAACTGCCGAAAAAAATGCTCTGTGTTCATGCCCTTTGACTGTCCTCATATGAAAAGAAAGGGAACATTTTATTCTCTTATATTTCTTCCAAAACAGAAATTCTGGGTTTTTGAGTTTTTGCACGTTTCTTGCATTTCCCACATCTACCCACATTTTTACCCTCTGCAATTTCAAACTAACAGTTTTATCCTCTTTTTTAAAGAAAAATCATTTCACGACCTTTTATGCCAAGACTTCGGGGGTTACATTTGAAAGTATGAGTCAGGTAATGCCGGCATAAAAGGGACCTCTTCCGCTGCACAGGACAGATTCAGTCCTGGTTCGTGAATCTAAAATTTAACAGTTACGTTTCTATCAAAAGAAAAAAGTCTGGAACAAGAGAAGGTCGTTTGATTTGGCAGTAGTCGGACCTGAAAATAATATTTTTACATTTTACATAATCTTGCACATACTTATCTAGGAGCATTAGCCGTGCTGGGGCTACCTGATGTGACTTTTGGGCCTTTAAAATAAACTATTGCTGAATACATTATTTAGGCATGAAAATATCAAAACAATAAAAGCTGTGCAGAGGAGGAAAAGGGGACTGAAATATAAAAGATTAACTTGCACAGTGCATTGTGGTGTTTCACGAGTTGTTTCTAACCTTCGCTTTGATTTGATTGAATTGTTAATAATTAAAGTTGGGGGGTTTTTTTGTTTTTTTTTTATTGCTCATTATTTCAGGCAGAGGGGCTCACCAGGGCTCAGAGCACCAAAATGGTAAGAGAAAGCCTTTTTCTCCGGCTGTAACTTCAGCCCCCTAAAACTTTGCTGCAGATGATCTCATTAGTGCCTTGGCAACTCGTGGGACAAATTGTCCAGATAAGTCGATCCCCAATGCCGAGGAGAGGTACCATGAAGCATCGCCAGACATTTTAAAAGGCTCCCGTCTCATTCGGGTGAGTGCCTCGACAAATAGGGAGGAGAGGAACGACAGGGGAAAGAGATGGAGGTGAAGACAGAGGTGGCTAAGGAGGGGGAATCAGCCAGGCGGAATGGAAACCCTGTCGAAGGTTAATGAGCAGAAAGATAATGTTTTAGCTCCAAATACGACCCTGTCACCATCTGGAACTCTGGCAAGAAGAACTGTGAAAAGAGTGGGGTGTCAAGATAGTGATTTGTATGAAATGAATGCATGCGTGGTTGGCAGTAAACATGCACCTGTGGTTTTATTTTTATGCCTGTTACCTTTACATTTAAGGCATCTCACCGACGGTCCTGTCGTTACTTAAAATGCAAAAACACATCTGTGTGCGGAGGTGCTTTGAAAATGTGGGGCGCAAACTGCATTATTATTATTATATTTTGTTTGAGTTGCAAGATTTTATAGAAGTTTACCTATAAAGAGGCTACATTTCAGGTTTACGGAAAAGTGACACAAAGCACTTTTTGTTTTTCACAATCAGAAGCCAAAATACTTTATTAATCCCAGAGGAAATTAAAGTACATTACAGTACCAATAAAAATAACTCTAATATATTAATATGCCTGATATCAATTTTATGCAATACACATATTTTACACAATATATTTTAGTGATACAGGCAATAAATTACATGAAAAGTGTATTTTAACCAGAACACACAACTAGGCTTGTACAGCAGACAGCAAGAATGCGACATGCCTGCCATATTTTGTTT
This sequence comes from Tylochromis polylepis, assembly GCA_015107715.1. NCBI lineage: Eukaryota > Metazoa > Chordata > Actinopteri > Cichliformes > Cichlidae > Tylochromis > Tylochromis polylepis. The sequence continues at coordinate 12,488 of VVHJ01034361.1, forward strand.
TCATTGCACGTGCTGTAGCAAACACAGTTGGACACGATGTTTGCAAACATTTATTCTGCTGTGGTCCTTTGTCTTATGCTGCTGATTTGTACTTTCAGGGCTTTCATTAGCTTTGTTCAGTCAGAAAGTGAGGCTGTGCAGCTGCGACACAAATCTCAACTGTGTCTGGTTCATCATGCAGATGGACCGGAGAATAAATTGTGTGAAAAATAAAACAATAAAATGTAGACAGCAGAGAAAAAAAAATGTTTGTTGTGATGCTGCAAATCAACTCAAAATTTAAGAGATAACAATTGTCGGGTAGTCATATCCGCAGTAAAAGGAGTAGTACTACAACTGCAAAAAATCTCCTCGATGATACAGTAAGTAAGGATGTGTAGTAGCAGGTGGCCATGAGGTATGTCTATAATGTTTGGTAGGATTAAAGTCTAAAAGTCACTCATAATGTATTGTGTACATTGTTAAATTGTACCACTATATACCTATGCTGCAGTACTGCTTGGCTTGTGCTGCTGGCAAACTCATATACTTAATCACATTGAGAAAATTCCAAAAAAATTAAGGCGGTAGATGTTTTTATGCTAAAACTGGGTCATTTTAGTTGCCAGGTAGTTGTTAGGCACGTATAATTCAACTTTTGTGGCTATATTTGAAATGTCATAAAATGAAAACTATAGGATCCTTTCATAAGGGGTTATTTGTGCTATGAACAGATCATGTAGCCTATTGCTAGGTTGTTGCCAGGTAACCTGATGTATCATAGTATATCATAGTTTTATAGATATATATTATATGTCATTTTGAAAAGTTATGTTTTTAAACAGCGTCATAGGTGCATAAATGTTAAAAGCAGATCATTTTAGCCCATTGTTAGATGGTTGCTATGCAACACGACAACATCAAAAATATGTATAGATAAGAACCTTCAGGGGCCAAAGATTGGGCTAAGTTTGTATGCTCTATTCCTGATTGTACAGCAGGAGGTGGTGGTCACACAAGCACACACAGTCAGAGATTTTGTATACAGTAAGATTCTGCAAACTAAATATTCAACTCAAAATGTAACTGTAAATTGTAAATGAACTGTAAATTTTGGTATATTAAGACATCCAGACAGAGTAAAATCTGATAGTTGAAAGATACTGTAAAAGCTTCTAGTGAGATCAAAATCCTAAAAAAAAGCATTTTAATTAATTGGTGGTGGTGACTGCTTTTTTCACACTTCTGCCATTGCTTTCATCCACATTACATCTGTCATTTTTTAATCAAACTTTCACCATTTCTTGGCACCTACACAAAAAAGCTCATGAACTTCAACAATAGTAAGCTTCCACTCCATTCCCCCATCATGTATTTTTTTTTTCTGACAGTCTCCAGGCCCTCTTAAAGCCCTCACTTAGGCATATTCTCTGCGATCAGCGCTTTAATTACAGCTGACTTGTTGTCTGGTATGCCTCATTGTTTTGCTCAGCAGCTCCGTGTGAATTATATTTAATGTTCCTACGCTGCATCTCATTTGCTATTAGTATTTTTATTCTTGCCATTCTCTTGTTAAGAGTTTAACCTTTTACCTAAGTGTTTTGTTGTCCTCTCTCTATAAAGTTCAATTAGGGGTTTATTGAACTCCACTTAATGCTTTCATACGCTCACTTAATCTGGCGTGTTGTTATTGTTTATTGCTGCTGATTAATGCATTTTCTAAAAACTGGATAGGACATCTAATCTAAGATCTGCTGCCTGACTTGTTTGCATTTTTGTTGAGCAAAACAATTATTATTTTTTGACTCCTTTTATCAGATTACTGATAAACCAAAGAATTATGTATTAGTGAAAACATCCTGAGGTTTCTGCTCCAGCCGTAGCTACATGCCATCAGTTCAGACCTTCACAGCGATATGTGTAGAAATACATAAGACAGTGTATATGAAATGGGTGTGTGCGTGTGTGTGTGAGCTAGAGAATCCAGCAATTTGGAATTATTTTAGCAAACCAATTTTCTATCCACAGAGCAACAAGCTTCCAACTTCATAAAACACTGATCCTCCAGAGACACAGACAGAGCAGAGCAGAGCAGAGGAGAGGTAGAGGCCGACAGCAAAGGAGGAATAACAGAAGGAATTGATCGCATGTCCGGGAGGGGGTTGGATGTATGGAAACACAACAGAAAATGAGAAGATGGAAAATTGGGCAATCAAACACACATGCACAACCAGAAAGCAGACAATTTTAGAGGGTTGTACAGACGTCTAATCGATTTGATTCCCCTCACATACATACACACACACACACACACACACACCATGGGAATGACAGCAGGGTACATTATGAATACTGTAATCGAAGGAAACATCTCAGATGGCTCCAGCATGTTAATATTGAATAATCACTCCCTCATTTCTCTCTTTGCTGCTCTCTCCCGTTGCTCCCTCTCTCCGACTCCCCGATTTATCGACGGAACGAAAATCAAGGCTGCTAAAAGAACAAATTAGAGGGTTGGGGACGGAACATGTCCCCTGCGGGTGAGGGGACTTCAATTACAATGGAGAGCTGTGTTTGGCAAAAAGCAAAATAAATAAATAATCATAATTCAAAAAAATATACAATAAAAGTTGTCTGGTGGATTTGCCGCTCGCCTCTCCCCAAGAATCAATTTGTCGTTTTCAGGGACATACGTATATGAGAAGCAATCTATTTCGCACTCTGAAAGAATTACTCATTTCCAATTTTCCTTGTTGACATTTGAGCCGCAGGGGTGGGGGCACTTGTTTGCTTGGATATGTGTGTGTGTCTGTGTGCGTGTGTATGTCAGCGTGGAGGTTGGTGTGTGAGCATTGCCCCACAATGTTACTTCCCCTCCACTTGCTCCCTCTGAGATATCCCATCATTTCTTCTACAACACATTTCGTCTTCCCCTTTCTTTGTCCACTGTGATCCACTACACAGCAGCATCAGTGTGGTTTGGATCCAGTGCAGACAATGCAAAACAATCAAAAGCCATGACAGAATCTCAGCTCTGCACCAACTTCAAACTAGGTCTTCAACTTTAAGATTTAAGTGGATCTAGTTTTTTTGTTTGTTTGTTTGTTTTGCAAGTGGATTTCTTTCTTCAGGGCTGATATTTAAAATTTTAAAAGAACAGAAGAGAAATGTATGCATGTAGAAATGTGTTTTCATTCTCACTTCAGACACTACAAATCACATGAAAATAAGCAGGTAAATTCATACACTGGCCAGATTCAGCCGATATTTTTTCATTTGTTTTTCAGTTGCTGTTAGAGGCTCTGCTAATTTTATGAGACTGAACTGCATCTTCAGTTTTGAGTCATGTTAGCTGTCTTCTGCAAAAGAGAGGCTGTCACTCTGTACTGTACTGTCCTCTCCACTGACGTAATTTTTATTCAGTATTTGCTAAGAACAATCACTGCTTGCCAGTGCGGTTCAGTGGGGTGATCGAGAAGGATTATTTGTGCGACAGTCTGTATGGCTGTACTGATTCATGTTGCATTTACTGTTGCTGTGGCAGTGGGGGTTGGGGGGTGACATCCCTATTTTTAATTCCAAGTGGCTTGGTTGCAGAACAGCAATTATCGAGCACAACACCAAATGTATTTTTGAATGCAGAAAAATGTAACATGTGGGAGGCTAGTCAGAGAAAATGCTGTAAAGCAGCAAACGCTGATTTACATCGAAGATGTGACTTGGATGTAATTACACTGATGTGATCAAGAAAACAACAACACGTGTCCCTGGCATGCTCAGAAAAATCAATAAACTGACATGGATTTCTCTGATATCCCTCTATATTGCCGCACATACTCTTCTTCTAAACTGACTGTCTCTCCCTCGGCTTCATACACTCTCTCCCTCCCTCCATCTGCTTGGCTGCACCGCCAACTGGGGTCAATTAATCATCAAATACTATTTGCATATTTACAGTGGGGCTAAGCTAAGCTGATTACTGCTAGTCCAATAGCCGCTGATTCAACAGGGCTTATACTGCGACATAATGTGATGAGGATTTCGGGGGGGAACAGCTTTAGAGTGATCTGATTGGATCTCATCCATGAAAGCCTAAATAACAGAGGAGCGCAACATAGGTGACCTTCACAAAGCACCTCTCTGTCATCTAAAACACCCACAGACATTGATTCTTTCCTCTCACCTTGCATGTTTATGCTGTCCTTTCTTTTGCCCGGCCTTTGTGACAATGTGTTTTTACATGAATGCATCATAAAGGAACATACAATAGTACAACAGTTTCTCTCAGAATGTATTTACTCCCTGTAAAAAGCCATTTTTTGTTACTCTGCTATTTGCATTACTCCACAATATCACCTGAACCGACATCAGGCTCCAACTGTAGCACTGCCTTCATATGTCCAGCATGAACCAACAATCGCATCTCTGATTGAGGTATGGTGTAATCATCATGGAAGTCGGGGTGGGGGGGGACTACTTACTGACGCAAAACAGTGTTGCTACTGTTTGCACTGCAGCTGCTCATTACAGTAATTGGTGGTGCATCAAGCTGTTGCTGTGTTGGTATTCTCTCTCTCTAATTGGATCTGTTCAGGTCACACATATTTTGGATCACGATTAACTATCCTCAGGTCTGTTTCAGACAAACTCACGTCCCTCGGTTTGGAGAAGGGGCCTCAATGCAAGAGGCTTTTGCAAAAAAAAAAAAAAAACGTTGCGCAGCCATCGGATAAAATGTTGAATGTGACATCAATCCTGCTGCAGTGCCCGGTCAGATACACACAAGAGTATTACAAAAGTCATTCATTCATTAGTTCATTAAGTTGAATTTGTGATCATCAAGACGAAAGATTATCGCTGCCACCAGATGACCTTAATTGAAGACGTTTTTTAATATTAATCGACTACATTTTGGGCAATTTATACAGTCTCTTATTCTGTTGTCCCACCTCATGCTTTCAGTTTCTCCACTTCCAAAAGTCCTTTGTGATCGTCTGCCCCACCCTCATTGTTCTCCACCTGTGTTCTCTTCCCACCTGTGTCTCACTATGTAATCAATCCACTGTGTATTTTTAGTCCTATCTTTCCCTTTGTTAAGGCATCTGTTTATGCTCCCACTTTCACTTTCCCTGTTCTTGTGCTTCATTGTTCTTCCCAATTGCTCCCACCTGCCCCATATTCACTCTGTTGTCTGGTTTTGCTTCCTGGTCAATAAAGGTTTTTTTTTTTTTTTTTTTTTTTTTTTTTTTTTTTTTTTCTTTTCCTTCTTTTTTTTTCTTTTTTTTTTTTTTTTTTTCTTCCCTGATGCTC
>VVHJ01034362.1:24359-35477 GCA_015107715.1 Tylochromis polylepis
GCAGGGGTTCCCCCCCCCCCCCCCAAAAGATACTCAGATAATTACCAATACTAAAAATTACAAATTACATCTCCCCTTCACACCTGTATTGATATCGAACAACACTTGAAGGATTTCAAGAGGTCAGTAAAGCTCAACGACACAGAAATATTAAACGTGGAGGCGCACACTTTAACGGTAGTAATTTAAGGAGTCAATAAGGCAGCGATGAGCCGCTAACATCATCGGTCCTTCCCCTATGTAGCATGTTAGTTTAACAGGATAACACAAGTATTTGAGTACTGGCTAATATTTGCAAAGGTGGTTTAAGACTCTGATACATAAAAAGATGGGGAAGTACTCAGCAGTCCTGCTGTGGATTGTGGTCATGTTTATTTCACAGATTGTGATAAGTTTCACCCTCATGCACTCACCAATCGCCTCCACCATACAGGCCTCTCTTGTGTAGGCCTCCACTGGAATAACATTCTGGAAACAATGCAGAGAGATGACACCCTGCTCCGCGTTCCACACCTGAAGAATGTGCTGGACTTTGGGGCACAGTTTCTGTGACAAAGAAAAAAAAGAATCAAACTACATGTTCACAACTCAATTAAAGACTATTTCAATATGATATATTAATACAGATCAATACATGCATCCTTACCTTGGAGGTTTTGTCACCTTTAAAGTATTCTAAAGCCTCATACAGATGACTGTAGGGACGGGAGCGTTTTCCTTTGCCAACATAAAATATAGCATGGATAAAAGTCTGGAAACACTCCATTGGGGTCATGGTGTGACTGCGAAAGGGAAGGTTTTTTGTCACTCTGTCAGAGAGGGGAAAAAAACAAGATTCAATTAAATTTTTTAGAGTTGAGAGGTGTTTATGGTATTACAAACGAGCTCATTTCTAGCTCTATTTAAGTTAGTTTGACAGACAACTAATATGACAAAAGATTTATAGGGGTGAGTTTAACATGTCACTACAGAGCAAGTGTTCCTGTTTTTTAATCCACCTGTGGGCTTCATTTATAATAAGATAAGACTAACAAAGACACTTGCCGACATCAGTGGGATCTCACAACATTCACTGACAACATTTATTAATATTGTATTAGAATGATTGTTAGTTGTGCTCTAACTGGTATTTGTTCTAAATGAGAATAAAGTAGCTATTCTATTCTTCTAAAGTTAGTGGACACGTGTCATAAATTATGATACAATGTCATAAATCTGCTCTTTGATTTTGCATGCAAGTTAATTTTTTGGACAGGGTAAGAACATTTCCACGCACATATTTGTCAATAAAGACGAGAATTCTGCAAGAAAACTTTGCATCGTTGTCAACAAGCTCAGTCCCACAGGACTCAAAGAATCCAGACCACAAGTGCTCTCTGATGTACGCATTGAAATGTGAATGTGAACATTTTTGAACAGTCAGCAACAACTTATCTCCCCAGAATGCACAGAAGAAAACAAAACATGAATAAAAATGAAAGTAAAAGCACCTTGGGTCAAGCAGCAGGTAGTTGAAACTGGACTTGATGATGCCCTCTCTCCACTTCCTGTTCTGATCTGGTTGGTCAAACTGCTGGCACAAAGCCTGCTCATCAGCCTGGCAATTAGGAAGATTAAAGGTCTCCAGAACCCTACACAATTCTGGACTGTAACCTGCATCTACAAAAATAAAAACACTAAATGTCAGAGACAGAGATGATAAACAAAATGTACACCAGTATCTCTTATTGGTTCTCATCTAATCATTAGCTTTTGGTTTTCCCTTTCTTGGTTGTTCATAATCTCATCTGCTCACAAAGTGATGACTGATCTCCCAAACACTGGTGGTGAGCTTCAGCGCCAATTAATGTGTTCATATATTTTAAGAGTAGATATTATATTTAATGAAATGTTACAACTTCCAAAACATTTATTTAAAGAGCAAAAAGAATTTTGAATTTACAATAAAATTATATTTACACTCACTTCTCGCGAACAGAGCTCAAGTTGTATTAAGTCACTTAAAAACTTCAAATAAAGCATTACCTGCTTGTGGTTGCGCAATCTTCTTCTGTTGATATTGTGTCTGGCAGTTTGACTCTTGTACCAGGCGGCACAGTCTTCGCATGTAGGTGGGCCTTGTACGACTGCTGATGGGACCTGGACTCGCCCCCAGCTCCACCAACCTCAATCTGAGCTCCTTGTCAGTTAACCCTCTGATTTCTGGCAACATATTGTCCACACACTTCTCATTTTCCTCCTTCTGTACCACTACCTGGGGTTTCTGATTCTCTTTTCCTTTGCTGTTCATCATGTCAGCATGCAAAGAACGCCAGTCATAAAGTATGGTCTCCTCACTGCTGGTAGTACTCACGCTGGAGCTGAGGGAGGTGTCTACTGTAGGTGGGACATGGGTCTCAATCAGCTTGTGGCCTCGTTCGGTATCTGTGTACAGGTACTCTACTGGTTCATCCACATCCTGAATGTGTGGACGTCCTCCAGGGGTGTAAGACAAGTTAGCCAGGTGCTGTGGCCTATGGCAGCTTGAAAGCCTGCTCATGCTGTACCTTGGGGTGCAGCCGGTACCTGGGGTGCAGGGAAAATCAGAGTCTTCCTTGGATCTCCTTGGAGAACAATAGCTGGAGGTGGATGATGACGACACAGAGTCTGGCAGAGAGCTACAGTCCACAGTTATCCAGGCATCTTCATTGTTTAGGCTTTCTACCTGCTCCTCATGAGGGGTATCGTTTACATTTCTCTTTGCAGTTGTCTCATCTGAACTTGTCAGATCATCAGTCAGAAATTCCCTATCTTCAGTGAGATTATAGTTCTGTTCCCGCATAGCAAGAGCAATCTCTGCAAGGTTTCTTTCATAAGCACTGACTGAACTGTCATTACTGTTCTCAAGTAGAAATGTGTCACACAAAGTCTGTGACTGAACAGCAGAGTCTGTCACACTTGCAGAGAGGAGAAGTGTATCAGCTTGGCTGTTGCTAACACTTGAGCCTCTGAGAGTACTGAACTGTGTCTCTTGGCAGTCCACAGACAAGCACTCTCTTTCTGTGTGCCTGCCTGAAAAGCATTGTGCACTGGATGGTGCGCGGTGCAGCGGTGAGTTGTAAAACTCTTCACTGCTCGGAGCTCTGGGAGTCTGCCGGCGTGTTCGAATTGGTGTAGGCAGGGTATCTTCGAACAAAGAAGCTGTGAAGGAGAGGCTCTCGGGGGTTCTGCTTGTTCTCAACGAGCAACGGCTCATTCTTGAGCATGTCCTGCCTGTTACAAAAGGACTGGGTATGAATGGATGATCACTTTTTTCTTCTGCTGCTGCGGACTCAATAACATTGCCTTTACTTGGACTGTCTACATCATTACCACTACAACCCTGAAATATATTATTATTTGGATTTTTTACTCCAGACAAGGTCAGTTTATTAAGCATACCTGATAAACGCTCAACCGTTTGAGGTTTTGAATCTGTATTAGGTTCCGTATGAATGTGTGGAATGTTTGTAATTTCACAATCAGAATTTGTAGAAATCTGAGTCCTTCTGTCTAATGCAGTCTTGGCAGAAACATCATCTGCTGCACTAAGTGAAAGAAGTTCAGGGTTTACAGAGGCATCCAGAGCACTGGTGTAATGGTCACTCTCACAGCTACTATAATGACTACTACTAGTTCCACTGCTGCTGCTGCCAGCATGGAAGTGTACTTTCTTTTCATAACTGTTCCCCTGACCATCTTTTACATGCTCTGTTTTCTGTTCATCATCACTTTCTTCCAAAGCACAGTGAACAAGGACTGTTTTCTCCAAGTCGTCTTCTGTGCTCTCACTGCTTTCCCTGCAGAAAATGTAGACATGATCCGGTGATGTGGCGTCAATGCCCTGCTTGTCTAAGATGGTAGCCATGCGTTCTGAATCCAGGAAATCAGAGTACTCAGACATGTCAAAAGGTAAGCTGCGCTGGCAGCCAGCAACAGCGGGATTCTGTTGGGGAGATTCGGGACTGAAAACAGGGTAATATTCATCTACGTCATCCCTGAAGCTCACGCTCTTCCGACTTGCTCGAATGGAGGAAATTGCAGGGAAGGAAGAAGGGGGGATTATGCCATCAGGTGCAGCAGTAAATTCATCGCCTTTTGATGTGATATCATTGGTACAAATATCATCTTCTTTAAGATTCAATACTGCAGCTGCAGGCTCCACCGCAGACATGCGAGTGCTTGAAAGTATGGAAGGATAAGATGGTCTGTGATGTGATACACTTCTGCAACTTAGTCTTCCATTAATGTTAGATAGGTTAAAAAATGATGAGCGCCTTGTGCTGCTCAGTGGGGCTTCACCAAAGTCACTTATCATGGATGTGTGGGAACTGAAGCTGTAGTCTGATTCAGGATAGCTGGACGTGTCTGTCTGGTCTGAATACAGAGCTGTGGAGAAAAAAGTGAACATAGTTCAGTTTGTCAGCGAAATTCTGTAAAGACAAACCTGAAACTTTTCTGATCTAGTCTTTATACCCTGCCGGAGAGTTCTGCAGGTGATAGTTCTTGTGTTTCTTCATTATTTGACAGTGAAAATAGGTAATGTTACTGCCAATGTTTTTGACTGCTTTGGTTTCCCACACTACTCACAATCAGTATTAGCTCAGCATCTCAGCAGTACTCTGAGCGTGATTACAAAGCTCCCGAAGACTTGAAAAAGGTTAAAGAAACCATCTTACAGTATTGGAACTGAGGTATGTCATCCTCCTCAGTGTTTGTTGGGCTAGCCTGGTATTCCTGAAGGAGATGGGCACATTTTCGATTTTCCTGTTGCTCTGCAAGCTGCCGTGGAGTGTTTCCTGCCTGGATGAATAAAACAGGAGTAAGGCAAACTCAAAGTAAAACATTCAGTATATTCAGAGCAAAAGATTAGAATTTTATAGTATACTTTACAGTACACTTCAGGTATTTTCTTGAAGTTGTCACAAATACTAACAACAGATTAACCTAAATGTTTACACAAACTAGTCTAAAAGCCACAATTAAGCAATTCATACATTATCTTTGATGTTTGGATTCCCTCCATTGATCAAGAGCAGCTTGAGATTTTGATAACATCCCCACAGTGCAGCAACATGAAGAGGAGTGAGACCTTCTGATGACCTATAATCAAAAGAGAAATTACATTATTTTATTTCGTCATTACGAGTCGTTGCAAAGTTGAGAAAAATCCAATATTTCAAACACTGCTACTGATATACCACAGTAAGTAAACAAATAAAAAGCTAATTTACAACTGAACGGCACAATGTTGGTAATTCTGTCTCTGTAAACCACTACAGTAGATTTTAAATGAAACAATCCAGATGTGATTGAAGTCCAGGCTTTAAGCTTTGATTCGAGGAGTTTAACAAAATTTTTGCTGTAATTGTTTAGGAACGACAGTCATAACATACTGCAAAAGCAACCCAAGAGTTTGTAGAGACAAATAAATAGGATATCCTTCAATGGCCAACCCAACAGAGCATGCTTTTCAGCTACTGAAGACACTGGCATAGGCACAAACAAGCAGCAACTGAAGGTGGCTGCGGTAGAGGCCTGGCAGAGCATCTGCTTGTTTGACTTAAAATACACTGTGGTGACTAAATGTATGTGATGTGAAGTGACCGTTTTGGATTTATACCTTATATTGGGGTCAGCTCCATATTGCAGCAAGGTTTTCAAGCATCTCGTGTTCTTCTCAGTTTCTTTGCCAACAGCTAAGTGTACAGCAGCTACCCCTTTAGTACCCACCAGATTGGGGTTTGCACCTTGTAAAAGGAGTTGCTGCACAGATCTGTAAAGAAAGCAAGATGTGTTACACTCTGGCAAATACTACCTAACATATCCAAAAAATGAAAACACCAGTAACAAACTAGTAAGAACTGAACTGTGTAGATATCGCAAATGTGAGTCCATACACATTTAATTTGTTCTTGAAAAACTGACATAGTGGATAGCTGTGATTAGCTTTTTGAGAGATCAGAACTGGATAAGGTATACTCATGTTAAAACGTAAATCCTAATGTTAGTTTGGCATGGGTGGCTGTCGCATGTTTACAACACAGGGCATGTCTGTGCAAAGAAGAAAAAGGAGGACGGACGTCACCTGGGCTCTCCTTCGTTCACCGCTTTACACAGCTGACTCTCCAGCCTCCTCGTGTGTCGATCCATGGCCAGCGTTACTTGTTGTTTAATTTATCTAAACTGTGAACATCTTCCGAGAAGCGTACAATAAACTACGTGACTCTGGCTGACGTTAGCAAGCAGAGCTAACAGCGACATGCAAGCTGCATAAATCCAGCTATTGTTTGCGTACATTAAACTACGTTTTCCTAAACTATAAGCCGGCAAAACGTTCATATGATTTTTTTTTATGCAGCTTAGACGATCGGAGGAGCGTTTCAGATTCTAAATCCTTAACTCACAGTTTATCTACATTTTTACTTTTCGATGAAGCTACGGGGCATTGTTTTCAGACTTCCCTCCAAACCCTACAGCAAACGGAAATCCCGCCCACATGTACCTCTGATTGGACAAAGTTATCCAATGAGGTGATAAATTAATTTAAAGCGAGGTGCACAGTCTTTGCCTGAATAAAATATTGATGTCTTTATAGGTCCGTTGACAACAATTCACAGCGTTTCTATTCCACTGCTGTATTTTAGCTTAAAAACTTTTAATTAATAGACGGAGTCACACAAAACTCAAATGCTCGAACACACACTGCTCATTAACTCATTATACTGCAACAAATGTTTACATAAAATGGTATTTCAGAATCATTAAGCCACTCAAAAATATACATTCAGTCTAATATCAAGGAAGGCGCACAAGGCAAAGCTGAATGTTAAGATCCTATTACAAGATACATTTTGCAAAAGGTTCAAGATGGGCTACTCAAGTAGGATAGGGACAGAGACTGCCTTACTTCTATAGTTATTTATTATCTATTTATTACTAATATATTTACTTTTTATATTGAATATAAATGATTTATGTGAGGTATTTAGGCATTGTTTGCTGATGATACTATTACCACCTGGTAGTGGGTACAACCTGGATCAACTCCCAGATACTGCAGGGAAGAATCTGATACTTTCAAGAAATTGATATGAATGGGTTGTCATTAAATTTAAGTAAAGCAAAATTTATAATAATTGTGACTCAACCAGTAAATTCTAATTGTGAATAGGGGTCTCAGTTATATTGAAATTGATGATGTATCCAAAACGAAATTCTGAAGTGTGTTATTGGGTTGTAAACAAATAAGGAAACCTCACATAAAACACATGACAACAACAAAAACCATCACATTATTACACACAGCCAAAGAACTTGTGAATCTGGATTCTCTTCACACAGTACACTGCTCACTCACAGTTCCATACTTAACCTACGTAGTACAAGTATGGGGAAATTCATATAAAACATCACCAACTCTATGGTGTGCTAGTGCTATGATCAGAGAGAAACATAGTGGATGAATGAATGAATTAATCAGTCATGCAAAGAGTGCTTGACAGTGATTCCAATATTTGTCAACATCATCATGAAATCTCTTGTTTATTCAGTACATCTCAAATATAATTACAACCATAATTTTATTTACAGGAGTTTAACAAAGCATTAAGTCATTGCTTTATGCAATAACAGCAGAAATGTTTTTCACAGCAAAGTTGTCTCAACAATTGGCAATTACATAAAACAATACCGCTGTCGATAACTATTATATCACTTTTAAATTACACGCAGTAGAGTGAAAACAATAATTTATTCCTCATCCAAATTCTCAGATAGCACTGATTTTCCAGGGACAGATATCATGTCATCTCAGATAAAGTAGAAAGTAATGAGAAGGAGGCTCATCAGAAGAAGCTGCAGGCTAGGGTGGCTTGCTACAACATGGCTGCTTTCAGGTAACTGGCAGTCCACGTAGGGCTCTATGCATAAAGCATACGCCATCACATGAGCAATGTAGCTCTGTTCCTGGACCCCATCAAAAAGATGTGCCATGGGACCTTTGGCAAAAATAGCTACGTCCTCTATGCCGTGGGTCTCTGAATCAAGAGGGACAGCAGTCTGCTGGAGGTAGTTGTTGTCCACTAAAGGGAAATGAGAGAAGACTTTAGTATTAGCTACATAGCTTTAGTTAGATCAATGCTGACAAAAAAATCCAACAGTTGGCACACAGATAAGTTACTAAACTAAAACGCATTGTATTGATGACATTGTCTGTACTGATGAAATCAGATAGGGCTATACTGAAAAAAGCTGAAGACAATAAGCTGTTGCATTATTGTAATCCTTATTTTTTGGCACTTAGTAATGATTCATAAGTAGTCTTTACAATTCAACACTGCTATGTAAGTACTGTACAGAAATTTTTCTAAATCATCTGCTGTCTATAGCTCTTGTTTGAAATGCTGTACTGTCAAAAAAAACTGAAAAATGGTGTAAGTACACACACACACACACACACACACACACACACACACACACACACACACACACACACACACACACACACACAAGAAGATGTACACTGCAATAAACAATTGTACATTCAATGAAACTCCATTACTGTGAATGTTTGTGAGGTGACAGTGCCAGTGCAGTTGGTTTACTGTTACACCACAAGACGGAGCTATTGTACTGATTTGGAGTCTATAAAAAGGTGCTCAGAATACACTTACTGGAAATTGATTCATTCACATCTGGGCGACTTCCATTGTTAATCTGGTATCCTGGTCCATTCCCGTACACAGCAGTGGTGAAGTGTTTTTTGTCATCAGCCTGGGTATCAGCGATCCCTGTAAATCACAGGGCAATTACCACTTATTCAATCTCGGAACATAAGATGATGCTGACTTGTTAATTCTAAAGCCTCTTCCAGAAGTGCATTTTACCTAGAACAGGGTTTCCTCTGGGAGAATCACCTCCAAAAGCAAAAACATGAGAGTGGTCTGCAGTGACTATAGTCAGAGTGTCCAGCTCACTGGTGAGGCCAGCCGCTCGCTCGATTGCCCGGTCAAACTCTACAGCTTCATGGAGTGCCTTTTTGGCCATCGTTGCATGGTGACCGTGGTCGATTCTCCCCCTTGAAGTCCAAAAGAAAGTCACTGATAAGCATCTGTAGTACATCTCCCGCAAAGTTATAGATTACAGTGAAAACGTAGGCGTCCCAAAGTGCAACCTTAATGCAACATAAGATACTACAACTGTGACCAACACATCAAATATTAGTTTGGCCAACAGTATAGTAGCAAAAGTGAGTTCCAGTTATGAAAAATGTCATGAAGTTAATAATAGGATTATCTGTGGAAATGTTTTACTAACTGCTCGTTCATAGTCAAATTAGACCACATTTTAATTCTTGGACACAGTGCCATGTGTGAAAGATGGAAATGGACAATGACAATGTCATCGTTGCATCATTGTAAACTTGTGGGGGGGGAGGTGGTACTAATGCACATGCCCAAAGCAAGTGACAGATGAGAAAAAAAAATGTCACTGGAAAGGGTTTCTCCATTTGTAATATGAGCCAGCACTTTTGTAAGTTTTAAAGAGGAGGGTAGCAGAACAGTCCATCAAACTAAAAACGAATACATAAGAATGAAACATCTGTAAAGAAAGGCAAACGATATTTTTTTCAGGATCTTCTATGCCCCAAAGAATCAAATCTGTCATCAAAAGTAAAGGTGGAGTTAGAAAATAAATGGATAAATAAATGAATACTCATTCTACTTCTGCCTGTAATCACGATTAATCAGCACTCAGCTGATCCTCCACATTTTTTGATTGATTTTGCCATTGTCACAATATGGGAATAACATGAAAATATCCCAACAGTTTTTATTTTATCTGTTGTCGCCAATCAGACGTTCACATTAAAAGGTCGACCATGATTTGCTGTTTTGATTAATATTCCTTATTTCTTTCTCTGGTGAGTATATTATACTTATCTTCCACAAAGAGGAAAAATCCTTTGGGGTTCTTGCTGAGGATCTTGATAGCTTTCTCTGTCATCTCTGTAAGGGATGGGTCCATGGAGGGGTCACGATCCAGCTCGTACCTGCAGTCTTTGGGCTCAAACAGACCTTAAAAGAGACAATTTACTGGCTTCAGTTTTCACCTGTTACAACTGCCATGTTACATATGTAGCCTGGCTGAATTAACTAGCTCAGAACACAGATTATCTTTGGGGCTCTTTTAATCTGAATTATAAAGTAGGAGTCCAGACGAAAATAGAAAGGATGTTAAAAAAAAAAAGATAAGGAAATAAAATTGGTGCAGTAACAGTTCAAGTAACAGCTTTTGTGCACTAGTAACCCACTGCTACTGCAGGTTATTATCCCAATTTTTCAGGGTCTGGAACCCAGAGATGTCTAATGTCAGTTTGTGACAGATATAAACCCATCCAGAAACAAACCAAACCTAGCAGTGCAAAAATAACTGTAGTGGCTTCTCCCGAGTGCATTAACCCATCAGAAAATGGAATACAGCCCCCCCTGAGATGAACGGCGAAGTTGTTCGCAGCAACACCGGGTGCTTTAACAGTTCCACGCTTCGCGCTTAAACTGACCACGTAGCGAAAACACGGCGCTGCACACCCATGTTACACCAATGCAAGCCAGCACTTCCGTGAATGTCTCTGTAGATCCCAGCGGTACCCCAAAAGAGACAGCGCCATTCAGTGGCATGTCCCATAATAACGACCTTCCACCTGGCTACACATGTATTACAGTGGTATGCAAAAGTTTGGGCACCCCTGATAATTTTCATGATTTTTCTTTATAAATCATTGGTTGTTAGGATCAGCAATTTCATTTAAATATATCATATAGCAGGTGAACACAGTGATATTTGAGAAGTGAAATGAAGTTTATAGGATTTACAGAAAGTGTGCAATAGTTACTTAAACAAAATTAGGCAGGTGCATAAATTTGGGCACCACAACAGAAAAATTACATCAATATTTAGTAGATCCTCCTTTTGCAGAAATAATAGCCTCTAAATGCTTCCTATAGCTTCCAATGAGTCTGGATTCTGGTTGAAGGTATTTTGGACCATTCTTCTTTACAAAACATCTCCAGCTCAGTCAGGTTTGAAGGTTTCCGA
>VVHJ01034363.1:5953-17126 GCA_015107715.1 Tylochromis polylepis
TCTAAGACAGCCCTGCCCCCACACAGTGTCTCTCTCAAATTAATATGAAGATATTGACAAGTGATGGGCCTAGAAGGCATAGATCATCAGGAGGGAGAGGAAAAGAGAGACGAGACCAAGCTGAACTGCTCCTTACTAAATGAGGGCTTTCCCTGTTGCTACCCAGCAGCTTACTTGTCTGTAAGTGGTGGCTGTAGAAGTGCAGCAGTTAATCAGGTGATTCTCATACTCAGTCTTCAAGAAAGCATGACGGGTGGAGGCGAGAGGAAAAAAAGATGACTTTTTCAGGCTTACATACACAAAGTATCAAATAAAAGTCAGGCACATAAATATGTGTCACACTTGTACACTACTCTGTGCAAACTGGATAAAGCTGCTAACAATGTGCAGAGGACCACATGGTCAATACACTAGTTACACAGATGAAGGTAAGGAAAGGGCAAATTATAGCCAATCAGTGAAGAGCTTTCAGTGTCCTCTAGCAAGAGCTGACCCCCTGACCCTATTTGATGACCCTCAGGCCAAAGGTCAACACTCCAGGGGTCAGAGGGCATCTCCATAGACTGGCCAGAGAGGCATTGCCATGGCAACAGCACTAGCTAAAGAATGGTAAGGTGTGGCCTTCACGTGGATCGGAAGATCCCTGAGCGGTGATGTAATGTTACCTGATGTGTTTAAGCTGTTACAAACTTAAATTTGAGGGGTTTTTTCTGTTTATTGTTGTGTACATAAAATACATTTTATACCTCTGCTCTGGTATCTATGGAAATTTGTTAACCTGGGTTCTTTGCTGATGTCACGGCTCTTTGATTTTGTCTTTGTCTTTGATTTGTCAGCAGTTTATCAGCTTCACTCATTTCCCTCATTTGAATGCGCGTTTGAAACTCAAGGGGAAAAAATAGACAAATTAATCAAATGCGTACACCCGAACTTCTTTCTTCCCCAATAAGTCATCTAAGTCATCCCAAGTCCATTAAGATTTACGTTGTGACCCTTTAGAAGGAGCCTGAACTTTAGTTTTAGAACAAGTGAATTGCCCCATGTTACTAAACCCCTTAAAAATCATAAGTGAGGTCATTTTTTGTTTTTATTTTCTTTTTCAATGCTTAAACGTTTCATATTTTAAATAAATGCTTCACGTTTACATAACAGGTATTTTGAATCGGACATAGTATTTACATTTACACACGCCAAAAAAAAAAAAAGATTCTTTCCCCTCATAAACATGAAGTAAGAATTTTGAGTAAAATGTTACTGGACTATATAGAAATCAATAAGGAAATATATAAATTAATACAATTCAAGGAAATATGCTTGGTATACCAATCATGCATACTGAGTTTAATGGATTTTCATTGTACTAAAATCCATTAAACTCAAATACATTGTACTACTGTAACAAAACCACATAGAAAATTGTACATGTAATTAACTTACTAAAAGTCAACATTTTATTTCAAACTATATTTTAAGTGCATTTTAGGACTGCTGTGTTTCATATATAGCCTGTTCTGGATGTTTATTTCCTTCTGTTACTTCTGTTTCTGTCTACAAAGAGCAGCCGTACCTTTTGTACCAGAATCCATGCTGGGTTGCACCATCTTGTGGTGGTTGTGCACACAGCTCCCGTGATATTGCTGCTTCTGTTAAACTTTGCTACTGGTATATCAAGTACAGTTATGTCAGTCCATTAATTCACATAGACTGTCGACTTACCTATGTGCTTTCTCCCATGCTTGTGTTAAATTGCAAACCAATTGCTCCTAAAGGGTCACTTATGGACTTTTAAGTTGGTTGCCAACATAGAGATGTACTTCTCTGGTTTCAGTGTAATATTAAATGAGCAAAATGGTAAACTCATCATTACTTGATAGTCCACGTTTTTCTCTGGGTTCAACCTCACCTCACGGTCCTTGCTGGGAGGTTACAAACAGCATGAAATAGAAAAACTGAGCGGTAAAGTAGTTCTATTGTCCTTTCCTACTCAACAATACACAGTTGGGTAAGCCTATTTGTAGGCTGTGTAACTGTGTAAAGGTGTAACATGTGGCCGAAAGTGAAAGTAAATTAAAGTGAACAAAGGCTATTCAAAAGTCTTGCTGTAATTGTACACTGTAGCGCTTCAGGGATGCATTAGTTGGCAACCAAATATTATGGAATTACAACGCTGTACAAACTGTTGTTTAGAGAGAGAGAGGCTGGTACGAGAAATTGTCCTGAGAGCACAAGAACTACAAAACGAACTTTCAAAGAGCAGTTGAGCAATAATATTAGCAATTGCAGGCCTGCTGCAGCCAATACTCTGTTTCTCTGCTTGAAGCTTTATTCCGGTACAGACAAGAAGAACAGCACATCATGTCGCTCTTTCTATCCATGTGTGTGTAGGAATGTGCATTTATGTATGTACAGCTACAAAGGTAACACATATTCAATTCAATTTTGTTCAGTTTTATTTACATAGAACCAAATTACAACAAAAGTTGCCTCAAGGTGCTTTACATTGTAAGCTACACACCCAACAATAATACAAAGAAAACAGAGAAAACCCCAGCAATTATATGACCCCCTATGAGCAAGCCCTTAGGTGACAGTGGGAAGGAAAAACTCCCTTTTAACAGAAAGAAACCTCCAGCCAGAACCAGACTCAGGGAGGGGCGGCCATCTGCCACGGGTGAGTGGATGAAGACAGGATAAAAGGCACTCTGTGGAAGAGAGCCAGAGATTAATAATAACAAATAATTAAACGCAGAGAGGTGTATAAACACATAATGGGTGAAGAAGAAACACTCGATGCATCATGGGAATCCCTCAGCAGCCTACACCAACTGCAGCATAACTAAGGAAGGATTCAGGGTCACCTGATCCAGCCCTAACTATATGCTTTAGCAAAAACGAAAGTTTTAAACCTAATCTCTAAAAGTAGAGATAGTGTCTGTCTCCTGAATGCAAACTGGAAGCTGGTTCCACAGAAGGAACCAATGAAGAGAAGCCAGTATAGGAGAGATATGCTCTCTCTTTCTAGTCCCTTTCAGTACTCTCGCTGCAGCATTTTGGATTAACTGAAGGCTTTTCGGGGAGTTTTTAGGACATCCTGATAATAATGAATTACAGTAGTCCAGCCTAGAAGCAATACATGCATGAACTAGTTTTTCAGCGTCACACTGAGATAGGATGTTTCTAATTTTAGAGATACTGCGCAAATGGCAGTCCTACATATTTGTTTAATACGTGCATTGAAGGACATATCCTGGTCAAAAATAACTCCAAGATTCCTAACAGTGTTTCTGGAGGCCAGAAAATGCATTTCTAAGATTTTTAGGTCTTTATGTCTTTAAGACATTCCTGCAGTTTAACTAACTGGTGTGTGTTATCTGGCTTCATCGACAGATAAAGTCATATGAGCAGCAACAATAAAATAAAATAAAATGTACATTTAAAAAAAAGTTAAATTAACATAAAATAATTAGATTTTTTAAAATAAATGTTATGGCGCTGTTTATAAAAATTTGTAATTATGTAATTTAATAAAAGGCAGTGACAAACAAAAATAAACAAACAAAAAAACGTCTTTAGCCTGGATTTATACGAACTGAGATTTGGAGAGCTGGTGTTTGATGCGCGGAGTATGAAAACTGAGAAGTGAGTGTTTCTCTGCGTTCACAGTCAGTGTTTGTGGTGTCTAGTCTGCGGCAGCATGTGGGGAAAGAGGAAATTCCTGGCAACTATACATTTTATTCCGACGTTGATGTGAACGTTAGTTATGACTAACTAGGCTTGCTATTAACCCCTACTTGACAACTAGCAGACTCATTTATAACAGAGCTGTGTAGATGTGTCCGCAATATAACCAATCCCGAAATCCCGATTGATCATTGCCATTCAGTTGAGGGACTACTCGGTTATCAGTGTGTTTAAGCGAAAGAATTGGCAGGTGTTATCCGTATGCAAGCGTTAATACCCTTCCAGTTTTACCTGGAAGTAAAAGTGTGTGTGTCAGGTTCAAAAGCAATTCACTGGCTTGCGCTCTTCCAGGTTTTTTGCGAGCATGTCAAATGGAAAAATCAGAGACTTTGATGAAATCACGTCTTTTCTGGGCGACTACGGGCTCTTTCAAATTCTCATAATGGTTCTGCTCAGTTTAAGTACAATTCCCTCAGGATACATGGGCGTAATTGTGGTTTTTGTTTCGGATACACCCGAACATTACTGCAGAAGCTCAAACAGCTCCACGCGCAATGGCACAGAGAGGGAGCAGGAGAATGGTTTCCACGAGCGGGGCAGCTGGATGGGACCGGACAGCTGCTCTCGATACAAGCTGAGAGAAAACTGGACAGAAAAAGCAGCCGACTTCAATGGCACAGAGCAGTGTTTGGACGGCTGGGTTTTTAGCACTGACAGATACACCGCCACCATCGTGTCTGAGGTTCAGTACTGCCTAAATACATATGAATCAGTGACAGTCAGCCTGTAGTACATGAATTGTTTCATATGATTCTGACATTAAAAGACCTCAAGAGCTAAAACATGTAAAGATTGCTTCATCTACTCAGCATAAGCTCACTTTATTCTAATATTTGTCTGAAAGTAACAGTAATAACCATATTCTCTCCTTTTAACTGAAGTGGGATCTTGTGTGCGACAATGCATGGAAAGTCCCTTTCTCCACCTCTTTCTTCTTTGTGGGGGCACTTATTGGATCTTTTATTAGTGGACATCTATCAGACCGGTAAGTCTGTCATATAAAAATATGTAATCAGACTTTGTTTAAAAAAACGTTAAGATAAAAAAAGGAGGCTGGAAGAAATCATGGCTTTAACAAGTAGCCTTCTACAGGGTGAAAGGTTAAAAAAAAAAAAAGAATCTTACTTACCTGGGTGAATTGAATAAGTCGTAAAAAGCTTATGATATATGATTTCTAAAGTGGCCTACAAATAAAACTAGTTGCTTTAAAGTTTTAGGAGGGGGGTTAAATTGTTTTCAGAACAGAGTTGTCCAGATAAGTCATGTAAAAATATTTAATACTGCAGTCTGAAAGGTGTAGGAGTGTGGCTCAAAAAGGCTCCCAAATTTAGGTCTGTGTATTAAATGTGTATGCTCTTTTGTGTGAGTATGTATTTCCAAACTATCAGGAGTATATTTAGAACTCTGCAGGTTTGAGGTTGAAAGCTGCAGAGCTGTTTTTATGTTATCTGAATCACCTTGCTGTTGAATTGTGCTATATAAACAAACTTGCCTTGCCTTATCTGAGGCTTGTGTTTGTTTCCAGTTTGGACTCTATGATCTGCTTGTCTCAGCAAGTTGGTTAGTAAACGGATAAAAGATCTAGAAGCAGATATTCAGTCTAAATATCCAGTGGGCAACAGAGCAACATCTAGTAATGTATGCACTACTGTAGTAGAAGGGAATCTTTTTCATAGTTCATAACAAGCAGGTAAAGCTGCAAGTAAGGATTGTCTCTTTCACTCTTAGTTATTGGTATTTGGGTTGTTTTTGAATATTTTTTTAAATATATTTACACATGTATTATTTGATGAGCTGAAACCAAACAATTTTTGAGATTTTAGTTTGGAAAGGTACCTAAATTTTAGGATAAGTTACTTTTGATCAGCTTGTTGTTTCGGGTCTAACTTTGAACGTACAGATTTAGTTTATCTGTGCTGAGTTTTACCTAACAGTAGTGCTAACAGAAAAAAAAACAAAAAACATGCCATCTGAGAGAATCAAAAAAGTAGAGAGAAGAAAAACTGATAACCAGCTCAAACTCACTGTGATACTGTTATGTTCTCATTACATTACATCTTTACATCTCTGTATTCCCTATTTCTGCATACCTGTCTTACAGATTTGGTAGAAAGCCAGTATTTTTTTTCACTATGATCCTACAAACAGTCACCGCCTTGATCCAGGTCACCTCGGTCAGCTGGGTCATGTTCACTATCCTCAACTGTCTAAGAGGACTTGGCCAAATATCAAATTTCATTGCATCACTCGTACTTGGTAAGACAGTCCATTTGCTCCTATCACACTTAAATAAGTCTCTGCATGTATTCGCCAGCGCTGAAACAAAGTATAGCACAGAGCCATGCTTCTGTTCCTCAGTGTGATGGTGGTTCAAAGCTCATTGAAACGTTGTGCTGTACCAATTCATTTGGGGTCTTAAAAACCTGGTTGTACTGTGTTGAGGCAGTTGAAAGAAGCAGTTATCACTGTTTCATGTCTTCATGTTAAACACAGCCCATTTGCCTAACACGCACCAGAGGAGGCACAAGTTTCTAGGAGGGTTACATCATCCAGTGTAAAAAAAATCAGTGCCAAATCAAACACGTTGATCCTTCCACTTTGGTGACATTTTATAAATTAAAGGTCAGCCAAAAGAAGCTTTCGTGTGAAGGAGCATAATTAAAGTCTACATAAAAGTTTCCTTTAACCCAGAGAGGTCTAATCCTAACCACAATCGATCATATTATTTAATCTCTTCTGACTATGATTGCTGACTCCTGCTTGTCTGAACAAAGCTGTATTTTTCAGCTCCAGAGGTATGTATCTGCATGAAATCAGGTAAAGTGCCTCAAGTATTGAGGGAGAATCCCTTTAATCTAAGGCTGTGCTCCTTGAAAGAAAGGTGTTTTGGCTTTTTGTAGCTTACTTTTCATCTCTGAGGCTCTAGGCTAAAGTAAAACACCCCTTTAAGCCATTGTCTCAGAAAACCAATCCTTTCATGTTTCCTTTCATTAAAGCCCCATCCTTGATCTTTGTCTTGTCCAGGTTCTGAAATGCTGAGTAAGTCTGCCAGGGTGACCTACATTCTGCTGGGACACAGTCTTGGGTTTGGCTTTGGTTATGCCTTATTGCCCCTCTTCGCTTACTTCATACGTGGCTGGAGGATGCTGCTGGTTGCTGCTGCCCTCCCAGGCTTTCTATATATCCCAACGTGGTGGTAAATCTGATGGATGATGATTGATGTATATTCCCCAGTGCACAGAGAACTTTTTTAGGAATTTGTGCACCCCTGCATTTCTTTGCATTAATCAGATATTAGCACTGTAATTTTAGAGAAACATGTCAGTATTCAGGTTTTAGCATTCAGTTAAAGTTTATGTCAAACATCTGAATAGGGAAAAATTTTACCATGACATAACTGTCAGTGCTATCGGCTGGTTTTAGTATGAGCCATATGAGTTGAGTTAACTGGAGTTAAATCTAATAGAACATATATAATATTGCGGTCTGATGAAAATGACCAGATTAGCTGGTGCTTACACAATGACATAGTTAACTAACACAACTGCTGTTTATATATTTGGTGTTCAAATAAGAATTTCACGACATTCCCAGGCCTGTCAATAAGGAGCCAAGTTCCTGCTAAACAAAACTGGAAAACTGAGTCTACAGTTTCTTGATCTGTGAAACTGAGTTTCCATGTGATGCTGCATGTGGATGTCTCATTACAGCAAGTTTGCTTCTCATACAGTTGTTATGAAAAGTATAAAACATATTTACATACATTATAGAAATACTTGATCAGTGAGTGGAGACGAACAGATGTGTTACAGCAGGCATAAACATCAAAATTTGTGCACGTGCTATTTGGATTCAATTAAATGTAGACTCTGAAATTAACTCTGTAACATTTGATGAACGCAGAGTTAGAGCAGAAGTTAGTCTATGCCTGCAAGATAATGTTTTTGTTTTCCTTTTAGTCAGATACATTACATGTGCATATTGTATCACTCAGCATAAGGAATTGGTGTATTTTTTATTTATCCTTCAATCTAGTCAGACGGTCTAATCTGAAGTCTTTTTTGGTTTTATTTGTCTTTGTGCGTGTGTGCGTCTTGTTAATATATAACATAAAAACTGTTCAAGTGCAAGTTGCATCAAAGCAAACCGCAAGATTTCTGCAATAATGCCCTTTAGGCAGACAAGGCCAAAGTAGAGAAATTTGAAAATAACCATGACAAAACACAACATATCAGCCCAAACATGTAATGCCAACTGTCAAGCACGGTGGTGGAGGGGTGATGATTTAGGTTTGTTTTGCAGCCACAGGACTTGGGCACCTTGCAGTCATTAGGCCGACCATGAACTCCTCTGTATACCAAAGTATTCTTAAGTCAGATGTGAGGCCATCTGTCTGACAGATAAAGCTTCATCCAAAATGTAATGTAATCATGCAACAGGACAATGATCCCAAGCACAGCAGCAAATCTACAACAGAATGGATGAAAAACAAAAGAGTCAAGGTGTTGCAATGACCCAGTCAAAGTCCAGACCTCACCGTGACTGAAATGCTGTGGCAAGACCTTAAAAGAGCAAATAAACAAATGCCCACAAACCGCAATGAACTGAAGCAACATTGTAAAGAAGAGTGGGTCAAAGTTCCTCCACAGCAATACGAGAGACTCATAAAGTCACGCAGAAAACTTTTACTTCAAGTTATTGCTGCTAAAGGTGGTTCTACAAGCTACTGAATCACAGGGTGTACTTAGTTTTCCAAAGGACTGCTTAGAGTGAAAAAAAGTGAAAAAAATGTCTTTTTCACACGATTGTATATATACTGGAGGAGTGTCCACTAAACAGACATGCAGAGAGAGAGAGAGAACAAGAAAAGACTCAACCCACTACAGGATCAAATAAAGCGGAATAATAAAAATAAAACAGAATTAATGAACCTCAAAATTGTTCTTCATATATATTCTGACATGTGGATTTAGTTACGTCAGGTATCACACAGTACAGTTTCTTTTAGAAACCAGAATGGCACACACAAAAAACAAAGTCCAGCCTCACTATCTTTTTACAAGCACATGAAACTAATTTCTCAAAAGCAAAGTCCACTCACGATCAGTTCAGACAAGATAACTCTGTTGTCAGTCAGCCTGGACAACATTTGGGTGATAGTTGTGATAGATAACACGTGTTTTCACTGAATCTAGAAAAATCCTGTTTTGAGGTGCATGTTTTGCCATACGCTTTTCGCTGCTCTTGTGTGTGCAGCTTGATTCCTGAGTCGCCTCGTTGGCTTTTGCAGAAAGGTCGAGTGGAGGAGGCTGAGCTTGTCATACGTAAGGCTGCCCAGTGGAACAGAGTCCCCGCCCCTGAGGTCATATTCAGAGCTGGGGACTGCTTGGAGCTCATGGTACCATTTTTTTTATTTCCTTGTGCTATGAAAGCCAATGTGCTCCAGTATAAAATATGACTTAAATTGTAGTAATCACACGGTACTTTTCCACCATGCAATCTAAAATTATTATATAGTCAGTGTGGCCAGACGACTTTGCTCTGTAATGTTCTGTTTCTTTCTGTGTGTCATTCAACAGAATAAAGATGAAGAAGAGCAGACCTACACTTACATGGACTTGATGCACACCCATAACATAAGGAACATAACAATTTTAGGTGTTTTCATATGGTAACGGGCCTTCCAGAAACATATAGCAATGCCAGATATTGTGTTGCATGTTGCAGTAGCAATAATTGTGCTGTGTAATGTAAAACAAACTAGTATTGCTGAGTCTTGATTTTGCTTTTTTTGCAGGATCTCTGTGGCGATGGTCTACTATGGGCTTTCTCTCAATAGCAGCAACCTGCATGGAAACGTCTACCTCAACTGCTTCATTTCTGCAGCCATTGACATTGTTGTGTATGTAGCCACCTGGCTTCTGATTGATAGGGCTCCACGGCCCACTTTACTCTTCACCACACTGATGTTCTGCGGTATCATGCTTCTGGTTATAAAGCTGGTTCCTGAAGGTATGTGTACAATATCAGCAGTGTCAGGAATGAACTAGAAGACTCAATACATTAGCGCATTGTTTTAACTTTTTCTAATCACTGCCTTTTTCTTTCCAGACATGCCCGTCATGTTCCAGGTGTTAGCTTTGGTGGGAAAGATTGGTGTATCTGCTGCTTACTGCTTTATCTACGTGTTTTTCACCGAGCTGATGCCCACTGTGGTCAGGAACATGGGCTTGGGGATCTGCGCCACAGCTGCACGAATAGGAGCCATCACATGTCCTTATTTACTTTACATGGGCAAGTGTGCTTTCTTTTTGTTTTTTGGTCAGAGTGCTTTGTGGAGGTGCAGGTGCATCAAAACGGAACAGAACTGATCTTAATGTGTAAAATCAACAGAGACCAAAGTCTACTTCAGGATTGATGGTTTAATAAATGACACTATGCATGCAGTAATTATCAGAGGCCTCATCCTCATTTCTACTGTGACCCGGAGTTGTCATATGTGACTTTAGGATTTATATTAAAAATTTTATGCAACATACAGTCCTGGTTACAAAACAGACAACCTCTTATAAGTAGTTTTATTAAGGAAGCCTGTGTTTTCCAGGCCTCTTTTGAAATTATTGTTAGTTGGTTACATTTTCGTGTATTCATTTTCCTGATGGTTTTCTCATCTTCTCTGGACTCTGTATATCTTTTTAATTTTGAAATACACCTTGATAACCTGACCTCCTTCCATTATTGTGTACAAAAGAATTTGGCATAGCGAAATCAGGAAAACATGATGTAGGTGGAACTAAAATTTATGATGACTTTCTTCACAGTCTGCTGCATACAAGTCATTTGGTTTAATTTATACTTTTTCTTCTATATTATTCTGTATGTGCTAACACCATTTTCCCCTTTTTCCTTTTTGTTTTCTTGTTGCCAAGTATATTGCTTTATTGGTCTGGTTTTAAATGTACTTGTAAATTTTATAATATAATTCTTAATTCCTGTGTGTTGTGCACACTTTCATGATGTGAAAATGCTTTTAACAGTGAAAAGATCTCTCATAGTTCCATTTTAAATGCCTTTTATTTTTTTTGCAGGTCTTTACAGCAAGATCCTTCCATACATCATTTTTGGCACAGCCAGTATCATGGCTGCTGCCGTTAGCATGTTGTTGCCAGACACCAGAAACAGCAAACTCCCTGACCTTATCACCCAGACCAAACGTATCAGACGGTATGTTATTGAGTTGCTGAGTTTTTTTTAAATGGTGTAATGTGTGTGGATGTGAGCATAACCATGACCTGAAATTAAGATGCCGGCTTTTGATAATAAATCTGTTACTAATGCATTGTATTATGCAGTATATATAAACACACTGGCTTGAATCAGAAACATTTTAATAAAAAGGAGCAAAAATGCTTTAGAGCAAACTTAATTTCAG
>VVHJ01034364.1:0-10109 GCA_015107715.1 Tylochromis polylepis
CCCTGCATATTAAAGGCATTAGGATGTGAACTTTCACCTAGTTCTGCCTGCAGGATGGGGCAGGAGAAGAGATAACGGGAACCGGCTGAGGCTGGTAGAGCTTCTGAGAGATTGAGTCTAGCCTGGAAGGTTATTGCAATGCTTTGTTTAGACTAAGAATGAGATAGCAGGTATAAAACTGTTTGTGTGTGACCACCATTTTGAGATCCGTGACAACGTGGCTGTTGAGCGCATCTCCCTCCATGGAGAATTATTTTTGTGTGTCGGCACTTGATAATAAACATTTTTGTTAAATTGGATTGAGACCTGTCTTCTCTTTGGATGCCTTTTTGCCCGGTTAGACTTGACACATGTAACTGTGGTTACATTCAACTGGCTTTTTTTCAAAATGTAAAAGAACCCACCCAAACTCTAGATCTTGTTCTGATGTATGGCATAGAAACTAAATTTTAACAATTTTTCCTGAAAACCCTCTTTTGTCTGATCATTTCATAATAAAATTTAAAATAATAGATTACCCAGCAGTGGGGAATAGATTTCATCACAGTAGATGTCTTTCTGAAAACTGTTTAAGGATATAATTCATCCACTGTTATATTCTTCAAGGCCTTGTGCCAACACAGTGCAGAGCAGCTACCTAAATGCTATGCCCACAGAGGTTGATTATCTTGTTAATATTTTTAATTCTTCACTGCATAAAACTCTAGATACTGTAGCTCCTCTGTAAAAGAAGGTCTCAAATCAGAAAAACGTGGCTCCTTGGTATAACTCTCAAATGGTAGATCTCAGTGCAGTGCACTCCAATTTGTTCATTTAAATGACCTCAAATTTTCTGCTTCCAAATTCAAATAAAACTGAGGTTATTGTACTCTTCCCTAAAAATCTCAGAAATGCTGTATCTAGCTAGATGCTTCCTCTGGATGCCATTACCTTGGCCTCCAGGATCATTGAGGAATCTTGGAGTCGTTTTTGACCATAGTGTGTCGTTCAACGCACATATTAAACAAATATGTAGGACTGCTTTCTTCTATTTGCACAATATCTCCAATCCTGTCTCAGAGTGACACTGAAAAACTAGTTCATGCATGTATTACTCCTAGGCTTGACTACTGTAATTCATTTTTATCAGGATGTCCTAAAAACTCCCTGAAAAGCCTTCAGTTGATGCAAAATGCTGCAAAAAGAGTACTGACAGGGACTAAAAAGGATTTCTTTTCATTAGCTCCCTGTTAAATCCATAATCGAATTTCAAATCCTACTCCTCACATACAAGGTCTTGAATAATCAGGCCCCATCTTATCTTTATGGCCTTATAGTACCATATCACCCCATTAGAGCACTTCACTCTCAGACTGTGGGTTACTTGTGGTGCCTAGGGTATCACAAGGAATGGGAGGCAGAACCTGCAGCTTTCAGGCCCCTCTTCTGTGGAACCAGCTTCTAGTTTGGAACTGGGAGACAGACACTCCCTCTACTTTTAAGATTAGGCTTAAAACTTTCCTTTTTGATAAAGTATATAGTAAGGTTGAATCAGGTGACCCTCAGTCCTTACATCCCTACGCTGCAATAGGTCTAGACTTCTGGGGGATTCCTATGATGCATTAAGTGTTTCTTCTTCAGTCATCTCTCTCCATTTAATTATTATTAATCTCTGGCTCTCTTTCACAGCATGTCTCTGTCCCATCTCCATCCACTCACCCCCAGCTGGTCACATCAGATGGCTGACCCTCACTGAGCCTGGTTCTGTTGGAGGTTTCTTCCTGTTAAAAGGGAGCTTTCCCTTCCCACTGTCACCAAAGCAGTTGGTTGTAAGGGGTCATCTGATTGTTGTTTTCTCTGTATTATTGTAGGGTCTTTACCTTACACCTTGAGTCAACTGTTGTTGTGATTTTGCGCTATATAAATAAAATTGAATTGAAATCAAGCTGCCGCTGGCTCTGTTCCATTGCTCTCAGAATAGCTATGATTTGTACTTTTGTGTGGAAACACAGTTATCGTTAGCAATTAACAAGCTTCAGTGATTTATCTTCGTAACCTTTTGCTCACCATGTTGGCCAGCATGTGTGATGTAAAGAAGATGGAATTTGTAAAAGTTGTTAATCACCCCTTTAGTGCATTAGCAAGCAAAGCTCGGACAATAATGCTGAGGGGATTGTAATTCTGTAATTTGTAATTCACAAACGTTTCACTTATAGATTATGATGCTGAACATTAAACACAATATAAAGTATTTAAAATGAGCTCAACCTTAAACATATGC
Source organism: Tylochromis polylepis (assembly GCA_015107715.1). NCBI lineage: Eukaryota > Metazoa > Chordata > Actinopteri > Cichliformes > Cichlidae > Tylochromis > Tylochromis polylepis. Next base: position 2,261 of record VVHJ01034364.1, read on the forward strand.
AGCAGTAATATTAATCCATTTAACGCTGATGGGGAACATTTTTCTGCAGAATAGTAATTTTTACTTTTGATATTTTATGCACATGATATTTATGCATATCTTATGCACTTTTCCAGTAATACAGTTTTGAGTAGTGAGGTGTCTGCATTGTGTTTTACTGGTTCTTCTCCTAAAGGAATAGTTTAAAATTTTCCTCCACCACTTGTCATAGTCCACTAATAATAAATACTTTATGTTTTTATATAGGAGATATTTATTTAACTGTAGAAGTAATAATATTTTACAATTCTTAGTCAGGAATGTCTGCAGAAAGTCCACATAGAGTGCAGACAGACACCACAAATGTTTCAATCTGATCTAACTTATCATATTAAATTGTTAAATATTGGAGGAAGATCTTTTTATCTGAGAAAGAAAGTTAACTTAAGAAACTTTGACAGTGGCCTGATTGTTTGTGTGAGGAAAATACCAGTGGATCAGCAGTTTCTTACTCAGACCTTGGCCACCATCATCTCTAGGGTTTACAGAGAACGGTCAGAACAGAGAAAACAGAACAGAGTGGCAGTGCTCTGGTTGAAAATGCCTTGTTGATGTCAAGGGTCAGCAGTAAAAATAGGCAGAGAGCTTTGAGCTGATAAGAAAGCAACAGTCACTCTAAATAAGCACTCATTATAACTGAAATATGCAGAAAAGCATCTTTGAATGCACAGCCTGTCAAACTTTGAAGCAGACGAGCAGTATGGGGTATGGGGGATATTTTCTTTGCAGTACCACCTGAGCATCACTTAAATGCCACAGTCTACCTAAGTATCGTTGCTGACTTTGTCCATCCTTTCATATCTCCATCATCTGATGCCTGCTTGCATCAGGATGTGCCGATGTTAAGCTCTGATCATCTCAGACTGTTTTTTGTTTTTTTTAAGATGAATATGAGTTAACTGTACTCAAATGGCCTCTTGTCACAGATCTCAATCCAGTGGAGTACTTTTGTGGTCAAACAGGAGATTCACATTATGAATTTCCAGCTGACAAATCTGCATCATGCTCTCATGTCACTATGGACCAAAATATCTTGTTATCTCCAGTATTATGTTGAATCAGTGCCGTGAAGAATTAATGCAGTTCTGAAGGGAACCAACCAGGTACTAGCAAGGTGTACCTAATGGGTGAGTGATATTTATATATGCACATTAATAAACATTTACTATATGTAAACTGGTATTGAGTGTGATACTCTGGTTTCTCATTTCAGTTGTTTGTACAGCATTTAATCTTCTCTGAATTCTTTCTAAATGGGATTAATGCCTCTTGATCTGACGTGTGTTCTATTATGTTCTTTCACAAGATCATAAAAAGAAATTATCACTTCACTTTTTCACCTTCTGACTGCTAAGAAAATGTGCTGTTTGCACCAATTAAGCATGCAAAGTTAAAAACACTACATTGAACATTGTGTACAAGTAATGACTGATCTTGTTAATGTGGGCATCAAAACATGTCTATCAGGAAACCATGTATCAAATGGTTCTATAGTTAGTGAATGTAGGAAACAAGTGTTGACACTATGTTTATTTATAAGGTCTTCTTCTAGACTTTGCTCACACATTCAAATAACTTTAACATAGGTACTATGTTTGAACTGATACTGATGATGATGATGATTATTTTCATTAATATGTTTTGGTCATTTTTTTTTTTTTTCCAAAACATCAAAAGATGCAAAATGCTCAGAATTGCATCTAAATAAAAAATAACAACAATACTTTTATTTTAATTATTTATTTATTCACCTATCATGGAAACACTTTGGAAAGGTGTGCCCATTATGGCTTTTTTTTAACATTATTGTTTCAGTTTCTTTTTCAGTTGGACTTTCTCTGCTTTCTTGCCTTGGTGGTGCAGGCTTCTCTCTTACAGCATTCAGTATTCACCACAAGATATGTGGTAACATAACATGTTTCCTTGTGTAAAGACATAGGGATGTGGCTCTATTCGAATAATATGCTGATTACACAGCCTTGTTGATTTAAAATGAGATTAAATTCAGATTCACTAACATTCAAACGATGGTAATAACAAAATCGGATAGTGCGCACTTTTCATGAACCTAATGTGCATATTTAAGGGTAAGAGCATTTCTGCACACATCCTGAGACATTCAGAATGTTGTCTCAGGTGTAGCCAGTATAAAAGATGGATGAAGCCACCCATTAGTTAGTAACCGTCTGTTACGAAGCCAAGAGGCAAGTCATCATGAATCATTGATAATCCTTCTTTCTCACTTATAAATTGACCAAAATGTCCTTTTGAATTCGATCTTAAACTAGTGATTGAGTTATGAATAGTGTTTAATGAGGTTTTCTATATAAATGGGACCATTTTTGAAGCTATATGAATTTCCAGCTGCTGACGATTAAAAACAATGTAGGATGAAGGCATGTCCACATCGGCTTTACTTTTCAGATCCAGAAGCTGTGGCCATCTTTTATACTGTCCCAGGCTATCATGGGTCACAAGATTGTTACAAGTGTCAGTTTTGCAAGTCTCTCACAGATTCTTTCTCATTGGTCATCTTTCATCTGGATCAGTGCAAAATCTGTGTACACTCACCTAATGGTGATTGTGGCAGGGGTGTGGTCTCTGGCTCTGCTGCAATGTAGGGATGGTACGGTAAGCTCACGGGGCTGTCCCGGGAGGAAGGAGGGGACAGGTGAGAGGGATTACAACTAATGAACTCTACCCTTTTTAGTGCCTGGAGTCAGGAAGGAGCGGTGCGTGTTGTGTGGAAAGGAGCTGGAAAGCTGGCTTCCCGGTGGAATGTATACGGTGCCAAAGCAGTGGGAAATGCTGTATTTAAAAATAAAGGTGCTCAGATTGACACTTGAACACTGTGTGGGTTCTGATCATTTCACAGGGATTTACCTCAAAATGTTAAAGTAAATGTAAACAGATTTCAGTTACTGTTAGAGTTTAAATTAATGAAGCTAAAATGCAGTAAATCATTGTGATGACAGGTTCATATATAACTATAATCCAGTTTCTTTGCGTAATTATGATGGTACAAAAGAAAGAAGTGAGTTGATATAACTGTATCAAAACCCTTATGTTTCTCTGTACCAGACTATGTTATATGGTTAGACTAGAGGTTAAAAATAGCCTTGTATTGATATAATGCTGTTCTATTCTTACTGAGCAGTGAAAATGATTTTTTTTGCAACAAGCTATGTTCAAATACATTCATACAGCACTTTATTCTTTGTGCTTTAAGTGCTTTTTATCTATCATGTACACTGGCTCATGAAATCATGAAATGAAACCACATTCTAGTGGTTTCATTTCAATTTGGTTTTCAGTATCTTGCCCAGGGTCACTGTGATATGTAGACTGGATGGACCCAGGATCTAATTCTGGGAAATACAGCAGCTGTAGCTAGTAGACACAGTGTGTGACAAACTGCACACGGGTTGTGTGTTTGATGATATTTGTTGAGCTGATGGAAATGTTCAATTTAAAATGACCTTCCACATTAAAGTGTTATGCTGAAGTACAATGACCACAGCTTATGGGCATCTGCACGGAAAACACTGTTTTTTCCCCTCTTTTAGTATTCAAATAAGTCTTGGTGATGGACACACCAATAAGATGGTCTTTTCTGCATTAGTGTTCCCTCCATGCACAAATATAGTTGATGTCAGTGACATGAAGTTAACAAACCTGTTTTGAAAATGTAAGGACCAGAAAGTACAGACATTTCTGTTAAAATATAAAAGTAAAAAGTGATCAGAAAAAAAACTTGTTACTGAAGTACAGTAACAAAGTATTTGTGCTTTAGTACTTCCCACCTCTAGAAAGGAGAAAGTGAGAGCAGCTAAGAGGAGTGGAATGTCCAGAAATCCGAGATGGCACACCTGTTGAGGTCTGAAGACATCTATGAGAGAGAGAGCGAGCAGAGGACTTTTTGACCAGACACACGAGCTTGGAGAATGAGAGGATGCCTGAGGAATGGAGAAGTGTGCTGGTCCTGACTGTCAAGAAAAAGGGTCATGTGCAGAACTATAGTAACTACAGAGGGATGAAGTTTTTGAGCCATACAATGAAGACGTGACAGAGTTCTTGAAGCTAGTTTAAAAAGAGAGGTGACGATCAGCGAGCAGCAGTATGGCTTCATGCCAACACAAAGCACTACAGATGCCATGTTTGCTTTAAAAGTGTTGATGGAGAAGTACAGAAAAGGTCAGAAGGAGATGCACTGTGTCTTTGTGACATGTGGTAAAGTGCCAAGAGAGGGACTATGGTACTGGATGAGGAGAGGTACTTGTAGTAGTAGCTGGAGTCAGGAGGGATTTGTGACAGAAGAATAGCAGCAAGAATGGGAAGATTTCCAAGATGGAAGTCTTGACCATAGACATGCTATGATGTATGGTCTGCATTAACAAAAAGACAGGAGGTGGAGGTAGCAGAATTGAAGAGTGACCATGATTAGAAATAAGCACATTAGAGGGATAGCTCAGATTGAGTGATTTGGGGACAAAGATAGAGAGGCAAGTCTGACATGGTTGGACATGTGCAGAGGAGGGATAGTGGTTATAGTAAACAAAGGATGATGATGGTGGAGCTGCCAGGCAGGAGGAAAAGAGGAAAACCACAGAGACGATTCATGGATGTAGTGAAAGATTACATGCAGAGGGCTGGTGTAATACAGGAGGATGTCAGGGACAGGGTGAGATAAAGACAGACTATCCACTGTGATGACCCCTAAAGGGAGTAGCCCAAAGAAGAAGAAGAATTGATGTGAGAAGAACTCAGGTTTACAAGTTCTGAAGTTGAGTTACAAAATAAGATTATCTTTGATGGTATGTAAACATTAGTTGATACTAAATATCTGCATAGTGCTTTACAGTACAGGGCATGGAACTGTGACAGTTGAGGCTTTATCAGAACTGAGGTCTATGTGCAGTTCAGTGTGTGTAGAATTACTTATATGAGTCGTGTGTGTCCAGGTCACACAACCTCTGACAGCACCAGCCTCTCTGGGAGCTTATTGTTCCACAGAGAGCTGAGGATGAAGATGCAAGTCCTATGCACTGTGAGCCACTGGGATAAAGCAGGTTCATTATTGACTCGCCCTCAGCCATCGCTTCACATCTTCCCTCCCCCGTCTGAGGATGGGAGAACAGTCTCATCAGTTTTGTCCTGCACTGCCACAGGCTACCCTGACTGGTGTAATGCCTTCTTACCAAATGACATATTTGCCATTAAGTGCGACCTTCATAGACATTCTGTTATCCTGACCTGACATAATCAATGATTACCACACTGAATAAGACATTTTAAAACACACACACACACACACACACACACACACACACACCAACTTTTTAGCATTGGCAACCCTAGTATCTTGAAGTATGTTGCACAGACCCTTTTTTTTTTTAAATGTATAGACAGAATCTTCCGGTCCATGTCCTTGTCTAATTTAATTTAATACAACGTAACATTGTGTCAGGCATAAGATGATTCCATCTTATGGATTTGGAGATAAAGCAAGTTCAAACGGAATCTCCCAGTAGATAGGAGAGCACATACATACATCTCTAGTCACCCTCTCTCTTCGTGATCAATCTGCCAAAAAAACTAAAGACAATATTAATTAATTCATGTGGCTTCGCATCGCGTGGCTTTAACCTTAACAGAAAGCCAGCAGGGGGGATGAGATGGATCTTTTGTGTTTGTGTTTGCACAGCTTGCCTTCTGCAGAGCCGTGATGCCAGGGTGTGCTCCCCTCCAAACAGTCCCTCCTGCCGGCTCATTTGGCTCTTGGGAAACAAAATGCCATTTGATTACAGAAATGTAAAAGCTATGGATCTAACACAGCATGAGATAAGGAAAAAAGCCTGCCTTACAAATCCTGATGAACTCATCCAAAGATGAGCTGTAAGCCACAGCCATCAGATCAGTCATGGAAACCAGCCCGGAATTATTTGTTACTGGCTTAGAGCATGCAACAACAGCTCAATGTGTCTGCACTTTAATGTGGATATAAATAATTTGTGAGAATTTGAACAGTCAGAAGGCTTGTATGAGCTGTTATCATTGGTGTTAGCATGAGGGTGTGATGATGAAAAAAGCAAAACAAAAGAAGAAATACTAAACTACAATATTAATGTGGTTAGCTTTAGTCATTACTGCAGGTAGTCACAAACACAGCCACCACTTTAAACATTAGTCTGCTCCCTTTACATAACAAGCTGATAATCTGCATGCGTCCAATTGCCTGAGAACAGTTTCCTGTAACTATATGTGTAAAAAAGCCCCAAGATGACTCAAAACTTCAAGATAAGCAGCTCCAGATATCTACAGAGCCTCCTTTTTAATTTCATTCAGTCATCTAGAAAAGTCTCAGTTCCACCACTTGAACACAGCCTTTCAGTGTAAAACAATGGCTCCTATAGTAATTACAGTAAACACCGCTGCAACAATGAGTCTCTCACTGTTCTCTGAATCAGATCAGCGCTAAAAAGAAAAAAGCAGCGGAGGTAAATGAGGAAAAAAACCCCCACAGATTTCCAGGTTTGTGAACTGTAATCTGACATAAACAGATGCTTTGAGGAGCGCGTCATCCCCATCCTTTTGTGTGCTGCACACAATGGCAACTGTGTTTTTCATCCAACATGCATTATGCAGCTTTTCATCATTTTTAAATGCAGGAAAGACAGATTCTTTTGAAAACACAAGAAGTATGAATGCAATTGAACAAGGAAGACAAAACAGACAGGCCAACCAGACAGCCCAGTGCGACCTTTGACCTTTGTTCACATTCTTTGACTATTTCTGGAGTTCATGCACCTGCTGTGTTAAAAATCCTGTCAGTGTCCTTTCTCTCCTGTAAAGGCGCAGTGGGAGTACGGTATATTGACAAAAATTGGAGCTCGGAGGGTAGCAGAGGGTCAGACAGTGAATCAGTGGAGCTTATTATCCACTCATTAAAAAAAAGGGAGAAAAAAAAGGAAAAACACTCGATGTGACATCACATGTGAAGCACCACATGCAGATTAAGTGTGCTGGGCCCTCGATCAATGGATCATCAGGACTCTCCAATTAAAGAGGTGGTTTAATACTAGAGGGTCTGTTTGGTGGTAGTGATAAAAAAAAAAAGTCCATTAAAGTTGCTAATTAAATGATAAGCGTAAATTAAAACACGGGTCAAGAGACTGAACTGTCTGGTGCTTTTTTTTCTTTAGCACCAATATCTCTTGGATGTATGAGGCACGACTAGTGAGGGATTTTTTTTCTGGTGTTGGTGGTTGGGGGAGGTGACAGTCTCCCTTTTTTTTTAAATCACAAATGCAAAAGTGCTTAAAAATGCCAAAAAAGTTGATTCTGTTCATCTGGACGTAGCGTTTTCAGTGGGAGAAACGTTTCCTCACTCATCCAAGTGACTTCTTCAGTCTCAGCTGACTGCAGGTTTGTATAATGACTGAAACCAGCCCACTGGCGAACAATGGGCTGTGAGGACAGTTCCTTGATCATTAAAATGCAAAATCTCATGACCATTGATCAACAACTACTGATCAGTGGTCATGAGTACCATTCACAGAGAGTTGGGGAATGGCTGCAACCACAGCATTGTAAGATGGTGAAAGATGTACGCTTAGGCCCCCTCCTCGATTCAGAGATGGTCTTTCCCTTTTCACATAAATGGCCTCCTTGACTCCCCGCTCAAACCAGCGTTCCTCCCTGTACAGGATGTGTACGTCCTCATCATTGAAAGAGTGTCCACTGGCCTGTAGGTGTAAACAGACTGCAGAGTCCTGGCCTGACAAGTTAGCTCTTCTGTGTTGTGCCATCC